>ML819445.1:632-15601 GCA_009831015.1 Picea engelmannii
CCCATACCCAACAAATGATTTTGTTTATATAGAAAACATATAGACATTCATGCATAACTAGGATAGTAATCAAAACATATAAACATATAAACATTGAAGCATATGAACATATAAACATCGATAAACATCCAAATACAAGTCATGAATTTATACATCTAATTTTTCTTTGATTTATGTTTTTTCACATTCATAAAATTGGCAATTGAGGTATCATAATCATCCAAGGACATTGTATTTTGTGTGCCCTGTCCTTCTATTGTTTGTGTTTCCATGCGCTCATGTACCATACTTTTGGTACGTCACTGAGCAGGGTCGTGAACTGCAACAACAAAAATGATCATATCGATATGTTGAAATATAATTGAAATAACTAATTCATTATTTTGATTAACATTACACTATTTCTCTTTACCTGTCTATGTAGTTGTGACGGTGCATTAATTTCTTGTCCACTTGGTTCCTCTCGTAGTTCACCCTCTTGAGCTACATGCTCTTCAATTTTTAGAAGATAATATATAAGTATAAGTCAGGAAATAAATATCTAAAATCACAGTAAATATTTCTAATTATGAAACATACATACCAGAATGGGTACTCTACTTCCCACTATATTTGGACATGTTCACCCTTATATGACAAGGTGTCTGTTGAATACCGCTAGATTCATTGTTGCAGTAGCACTATTTCTTGAAAATAAACATAAATACTTAGTTAAGGGTGATATAATAAAACATGAATAGACTTTACAAGCATGCTACTATGGTTTCCTTATTCATTTTATTTACCTGTGTGGTTGGGGAGATAGGAGTCTGGCCCAAGCTTTTTCTATATTCAATCACACTTTTAAAGCCATGCTTGTAACCAAGCTTTAGGTCCTCCTCAGTGGCAGCAATGTCAAACATATTTAACTGCAATGCATAACACCATTAAAAATACCAATAACAAAAACATATATTTGTTCACTACTGTTAAATAAATATTAACCATTGTTAATCATTTAAAGATTACGATTTGGGCTTTTAGTTTTCCATAGCCACCTTGGCCTAGTTTATGTTTCCCATGTTTTTCCACCCTGGCCTAGTTTATGTTTCCCATGTTTTTCCACTCTGGCCTTGGTTGCTTTGGAGGTGTCTAGTAGCCTACATATGGAATTTTTGAAAAAAAATAGATATCGGAATTGTTACTTAAAACAGGAAAGAAAAATATAAATGATCATATTTCACTGATAATATGACATGTGTTGTACCTTGCTTGACCAGCTCGTGGATGTCTTCCTTATTTTTAAACAATTTCTCCTTTGCATCCTCTATCAAGGCCTTCCACTCTTTCTTCGGAACTATGGGAGGGCTTGAGGTCTAATTGCAATTTCTCCCTATACTGGGCCATGGTATATTTTAAATTCTCGTCGGCTAACTTTGTAACCACTTTCTTGTTGAAAGTGTTGTCGAACAAGTTTGCCATGTGGTCTATTAAATCATCTTTCTTTTTTCTATCTTGGCCATTCCACCGTGTGTGAATGGTGGGGCCAAACAGCTCCAATGCTTTGTCATTTAATTTTCTATAGAAAACATTGTTTCCTGCAGAAACGTGTTATCCATTAATTTATAATAATCTGAACAAATGTCCATTTCAATTTCATGAAAAAAATGAATCAATTAATTAACAATTACCCGCAATCTTTTGAATATTGATCGGAACAGATGCATCATCCACCAGAAAGGTGACATCTAGTGATCTGGTGCTTTTAATTCGTTTTGCTCCATGCAGAATAGTTTCCTCTCCATCTACAGTACATTCCTCTCTGGAGTCATGTGGAATCCCAGGCTCCGGATCATCATGCTCCAACATGTCATGCCGGTCAAAATCATTGTGCTCATCAATGGATTCGAGGGGAACCTCACGAGCCTCAAAAGCCTCACTTGCACTTTGCTATGTCGACATTTTTTTTGCATTGGACCATCACTTCTACCTATAGCAGTTGCAGGATCAGTAGGTTCCCGACGCACAGGGTTTAAAAACTACTACAAATGGAAAACTTTACTTTATCAGATCATATAGAAAATATAAAACAAAAAAATGGATATGAAATTGTCATAGCTGATAAAAATATGTGAAGATGCCACTTACCCCAAAATTAGTTATTGTATTTTGTAGCTCTACAATTCTTTCCCTATCCTCCTATGTCAGGGGTCTTTTGCTAAGTAAACCTAGATATTCTATGTTATCCTTCTTCAAGGCCTTCGTTACAGTTGTCATTGGGTCAGTGGAATAAAATATTGTGTCTTCATCAATATCCTCAGTGGGAGCCTTCCCACGTTGACCATGCCACAATACATTGATGAATAAAATTAATGAGATGAACTTCAACATTTGAGAAATTTAGTTATTGTAGTCATAAGTTATTACTATATTTAACATTTACCTGTTGAGGCACAGCAGGTGTCTTTCCACGGTCACCCTGAACAGATGTAGTGGGTAATTTTCGGACACGATCAACCTGGACAGAAGTTGACACAATAAATCAATCAACAAAAGTTATGAAATTCACCTGTAACATTTTAAAAATGAAATATTAGAGTAATATCAGAAAATAATAATAATAATAATAATAATAATAATGAAATTTCATAAATTTAGATGTTGTAGTCATAAGTTGTTACGGTATTTAACATTTACCTATTGAGGCATAGCGGGTGCCTTTCCACGGTCACCCTGGACAGATGTAATGGGTGATTTTCTGCCACGTCACCCTGGACAGATGTTGACACAATAAATCAATCAACAAAAGTTATGAAATTCACCTGTAACATTAAAAAAATGAAATATTGCAGTATTATCAGAAAAAAAAAATAATGAAATTTCATAAATTTAGTTGTTGTAGTCATAAGTTGTTACTGTATTTAACATTTACCTGCTGAGGCATAGTGGGTTCCTTTCCACGATCACCCTGGACAGATGTAGTGGGTGATTTTCTTCCATGGTCACCCTGGACAGAAGTTGACACAATAAATCAATCAACAAAAGTTATGAAATTCACCTGTAACATTAAAAAAATGAAATATTGTAGTAATATGAGAAAAAAAAAATAATGAAATTTCTGAAATTTAGTTGTTGTAGTCATAAGTTGTTACTGTATTTAACATTTACCTGATGAGTCACAGTGGGTGCCTTTCCACGGTCACCCTAGACAAATGTAGCCTATGATATCTCACGGTCACCCTGGATAGATGTTGACACAATAAATTAATCAACAAGAGTTATGAAAGTAATTGTAACAATAAAAAAATGAAATATTGCAGTAATATCAGAAAATAAATAATGAAAAATGAAATATATGCAGTAAAAAATTGAAATATTGTAGCAATAAATTGTAACAATGATTGATCAAAGGTTGAGTTGAATGGTATGTAAGATATTTACCCCCGTAGTTGCACCCCCTCCATTTATTCGATTTAAGTTTCAATCGATCAACAACTCTTCACCTGGAACTATTGTTTTTGTTGCACATACAAATATACGATTTCCTTCGCGTCCCTCAAATATGCAATTTGGTTTCTTAGTTGTTGCCACTGGTCGTGTACTATTTATAAAGCTCGCAATTTTTCCAGTAGCTTTTGGCCTTCCATCAATATACATAGTTTCCCCTTTATTTTGATTGTTATCTACTAGTTGTATATAATTTGCAGCAACTTTGTATCTCTGCATACTTCGCGTATATCGTACCAACATCAACCAATGATTGTATTTGTATAATGGTCTAACATACTCCATCAATTAAGTTACAGTGTTGTAGCCAACCTTTATGCCATCGATGGAAAATAACCCTAATCCATGTAAGGACGAAGGAGCAATGCGATACATCCTCCCACTGATGAAGAAATATGTGTCCACTTCAGGTAGCTCCTTAGGTGCCCATCGTTGCACCAGATGTTTATACCTCAAGGGAAACTCAATGTCACCTATGCTCTCAGCATCATAATTACATGACCCTCCGTTGGCAATAAAAAATTGCATGCGTATACGAAATCTTTTCCTTACCTTTTCAGATCTAGTTGATCTAGAACCGGTAGATCTAGTACAACACGTCTCACTTTCAACCTCTCTTAGTATATCTTGATCATCACTTGAGGAAGATAAATCCGACAGATATCTATTTGGTGGTACCTACACTCGTTAAAATAAGAAGATAAGTTATCATGCGAATATACGTTTGTGGTACCATCACAGTTGCATATAGTTTCAATATAGTTGCATAAGTTGCATTGTTGCATAAAGTTGCATATAGTTGCATAAGTTGCATTGTTGCATAAAGTTGCATATAGTTGCATAGTTGCATATTTGCATATAGTTGCATACGAAATTGTTGCAATATAGTTGCAATATAGTTGCATATAGTTGCATAAGTTGCATTGTTGCATAAAGTTGCATATAGTTGCATAGTTGCATATAGTTGGATAAGTTGCATATTTGCATATAGTTGCATAAGTTGCATATAGTTGCAATATAGTTGCGAAAGTTGCATATAGTTTCATAAGTTGCATTTTTGCATAAAGTTGCATATAGTTGCATACGAAATTGTCATATAGTTGCATATAGTTGCATATAGTTGCATAGTTGCATAAGCTACATATAGTTGCATATAGTTGCATAAGTTGCATAAGTTCCATAAAGTTGCATAAGTTGCATATAGTTGCATGTTTGCATATAGTTGCATAGGAAATAGTTGCAATATAGTTGCATATAGTTGCATAAGTTGCATTGTTGCATAAAGTTGTATATAGTTGCATATAGTTGCACAGTTGCATATAGTTGGATAAGTTGCATATTTGCATATAGTTGCATAAGTTGCATATAGTTGCAATATAGTTGCATAAAGTTGCATATAGTTGCATAAGTTGCATATAGTTGCATAAGTTGCATTTTTGCATAAAGTTGCATATAGTTGCATAGTTGCATAAGTTGCATTGTTGCATAAAGTTGCATGTTGCATAAAGTTGCATAAGTTCCATAAAGTTGCATAAGTTGCATGTTGCATAGTTGCATATAGTTGCATATTTGCATATAGTTGCATATAGTTGCATATTTGCATATAGTTGCATACGAAATTGTTGCAATATAGTTGCATATAGTTGCATAAGTCGCATTGTTGCATAAAGTTGCATATAGTTGCATATAGTTGGATAAGTTGCATATTTGCATATAGTTGCATATAGTTGCATAGTTGTAAGAATCAGAAAGCCAAAATTATGAAGAAATTGGGGTCTGCTCCTAATTATGTGTGATGGTGTCACAGTGTATTCAGTTGCCCAGTTCCCACTTCCTATGCTCACGAGTCACAGTGTATTTTACAAAATTTTGGGTCTGTTTTAGAGGTGAAGTGTGGTGACTATGGTTTGTTTTGTATGTTGTGTTTAGACCCTAAACACAACATACAAAACAGACCACAATCACCACACTTTACCTCTAAACTTCAGCATACAAATTGGGGTGATTATGACCACAGTCACCCCATTTTGTATGTTGAAGTTTAGAGGTAAATTGTATGTTTTCACAGCCCTATACTTCAGCAAAGGTATGTTGAGTTGGGTTATATGGGTGGTGGTAAAGTGGGTCTGTTTTGTTACAAAACAGACCCACTTTACCACCACCCATATAACCCAACTTAGCATAGCATTGTTGAAGTATAGGGCTGTGAAACTAGACCCCAATCCACTTTTTGTATTGTCTTTGAGTTTAGACTCTAGAGGAAGGGGTAGATAATAGATTAAATAGTAAAATTGTAGAAGGAAGGGGTAGATATCGTAGATTAAATTGTATTGTCTAAGGTCTTTTATTTGTCACAAAAAAAACTTGCAATTTGCAAACTAATGGCATTTTATTTGTTGGAACTTGGAAACTGTCTTACTTCATTAAACATTTCAGATTTGGTTTTGAGTCTTTGACTCTTGACTCTTCAGTCATCATTGAGCAAGAAATCATGGAAGGTAGAGGTCAGAAGAGAGGGGGGGATGCCAATGCTCAAAGACAAAACTTATCTTCATCAGGTGTTGGAAGCTCTCCATCTATTTCAAGTGCCAATGTTGTTGCTAGTGTTGTTTTTGTTTCAAGGGTTGCATATGACCATGTTGTAGCAAGGAGACAAGCTAGTGAGAAGAAATACCCCCTATGGAAGTATGTCACTAAAAAACAAGGGCATGGATCAGTCTCAAAGGCTTCTAGGGGAGGGGATGTTACTTGGATTTGTAATTTTTGCCACAGTGAGTAAAAGAGTACCTAATACCGGGTTAAAGGCCATTTATTGGCCCTTCCTTGTGGAATTGGACCATGTAAAGTAGTGAGTAATGAAAAATGAGCATTGATGGAGATAGAAGATAAAGTTGGTTTGGGGAATCTGGCAGCAATGAGCAACAAACAAAAGAATGAGGATCCTCTTCCTTTCTTGAGGACTCCATCTAGCGAATTTGGGAGTGCGTTTGACATGCCAACACCAAAAAAGAGGGCAGCCTCAACTCTTGTTCCAATGGATAAGATTTTTCAACAAGAGAAGAGAGATGAAGTTGACCTTACCATTGCATTTTTTTCTATCTCAACTTCATCTCATTTAATGTTGCACAGTCTCCTATGTTTTTTGAGATGTGTAGAGCTCTAGTTGAACAAGCTCCAACACGGTATGTGCCTCCAGGTTCAGAGAAGCTTAGAACCACATTGTTGAGTAATGCAAAGAAGGAGGTGGAAAAAATCCTACAACCCATTAAATCTACATGGGTCTCATCAGGTGTCAATATTGTTTCTGATGGATGGACCGATGCAGCACGCCATCCACTCATCAATTTCATGGTGTCTTCCCATAATGGACAGATCTTCTTAAAAGTGGTGGATGCTCTTGGACAATACAAGGATGCAACATATATGGGTGAGTTGTTCATAAAAGTTATTGAAGATGTAGGTGTTGATTCTTATGTACAAATTATTACAGACAATGCACCTGTTTGCAAAGTTGTTGGCATAATTGTGGAAGCTAAATATCCACAAAAATTTTGGACACTGTGCATTGTTCATTCCTTGAATTTACCACTTAAATCTATTGCTTCAGATGTGACATGGATTGGCACTCCTATTGATGATGCACGCCATATCCAGAATTTTGTACAAAACCATACCAATGCCCTTACAATATATAAACAGTGCACACATCTATCATTGTTCAAGATTGCAGATACTCAGTTTGCTTCCTCATTCATCATGCTTAAGAGGTTGAGGGAGGTCAAGGCCACTCTTGGGGCCATGTTTATTTCAGATCTTTGTTATTTTTGGAGAAATACAGATCAAGCTACTTCAAAAAGGGTAAAGGACACAGTGTTAGATGATGGTTGGTGGGAGAGGGTCAATCTTAGCATTAAGATCATGGACCCTATCATTTCTCTTTTGAGTTTTGCAGACACAGACAAGCCCATATTGGGAGATATTTATGATGGATGGGACTCCATGATTGAGTCTATGAAGACAATTATTATGGAGAATGAGTCCCCTGAGTATGGGACATCAGTAGAGATCTTATGGTCCACTATACAGGATATTCTTCTTTCTAGGTGGGATAAGAATTGTACACCTTTGCATTTCTTGGCTCATTGTCGGTGTTGGCCCTTCACCTAAATTCCCTCCTCACATGGATGGAGGGATTTCACAGGGGAGAAAGATAGCATTTAGAAGGATATACCAAGATAGAGCATTTATTAATGAGATTGAAGCAGGCTTCGTTGAGTTCTCCACTGGAACTAAGAGGTTTGGAGGGTATGATGTGATTGAAGACAGGGGGGTCAAATAGGCCTATCTATGGTGGAAAACTCATGGTGCAGCATGCCCTATTATACAACAGTTAGCCTTCAGGGTCCTTTCTCAGGTTACTTAATCCTCTTGTTGCGAGAGAAATTGGAGCACATATGGAAATTTGTACAGTGTGAAAAAGAGCAGGATTGAGCAGTCCATGGCAGAGACAATGGTGTATGTGCACACCAACCTTTGTCTTATTTACAGGAAAAGGCAGGAGTGGTTGAAGGGAAATACAAATATGTGGGATGTCTTTTTGGATGATATGGGTTTGGATGGCAATATTGAGTTGGCATTAGCCAACATGGATCTTAATGAACCAGTCTTAGAGCCGGTCACTTTTGATGAGGATAATGAGGATCCTCTTGATGAGTCATCCACCACACCAACAGGTGGAGCAGCAGAGCTTGGATTGGGCATAGAGGAGGAGGAGGATGGAGGATAGGACAGTGGTAGTGATGTTGATTTTGACATGGAGGAGGACTATTTACACTTATAGTGACTCTAATATCTATGAGATATGAGCTTCCTAGTACCTACCTATTTTGTATCTAGATTCTACTCTATTTTGTATTTTGGAGTAGAATTCCCTCAACATATATGTAATACATTTTTATTTTGATGACTTAAAGACTAAAGTTAATGAGAAATCTGCAAACTGATATTTAGTATTTATGGTTGTAACTTCTATTTTATGGTTCATTCACATTGGTTCTAAATTATAATGTTACATGAACATCATATTCATGATCCATACATGTATCATATCATTGTATAATTTGTATCATGTACATTGTACAATTTATACGGTATCAAACTATCAGACTTCAGTATGTTTATTTTCTAACCTCTATAAATATGATGTTTAGAGATAGATTGATTGATTTGAATTTTGTATGATGTATGAATCTATGATGTATATAGTATGATTGTATCTTTTTCGGAGTATCATTGTATCCGTATCACTGATCAATATCTACTATAGTCTATGAATCTATCAATATTTTGTCTATTTCAGTAATTTTTTACTTATATTAATATATATATTAAAATTATATTATATATATATATATATATATATATATATATATATATATATATAACGTGTCCCCCGTGTCCTGATTTTGAGGGTTGTCGTGTCCGTATTGGATACTCATATCTCTGTGTCCTTCGTGTCTCGTGTCTTCATGTCAGGTTACTTAGATTCCCAAGCTAACCATCACACTTGGGAATTATACTATGACAGATTCATTTTATGTGGTCAATTTGTCTGACACAAACATTTTTCTAGGAGTCCAGTGGCTTTATTCCATTGGGAAGTACACTACCAATTATCAGACTATGGAGATGGAGTTTCAGGACTCGGATGGTAAGTGGGTTTTTCTTCGTGGCATGCATACATACCCTCCCAAGGTAGTCTCGTCAAAAAAAATGGAAGTTGTTTTCAGGCAGGGTGTCATTGATTGGGCAGTAGAGTGTTTTATTTCAATACAGAGACCATCCGAGCAGACTCAGCAGTATCTAGTAGACATTCAGGATTTGCTTCAAAAGAATGAGAAGGTATTTTGAGACCTTCCTTCAGGCAGACCACCTAATCGTGGATTTGAGCACGTCATTGAGTTGGAGGAGGGAGTGCATGCAATCATCACTACTCTCTATAGACATCCTAAAGTCTACAAGGATGAGATTGAAAAGACAATAAAGGAATTACTCAATTTGGGATACATTCGGCCCAGTTCAAGTCCCTTTGCCTCTTCTGTTGTGCTGGTAGAAAAGAAATATGGGACTTTGCGTATGTGTGTGGATTACAGGGCCTTTGCCTATGTGTGTGGATTACTTGTGCTTCATTGTGGTCGATTTCATCTTCTTTTCGTGGATATTTCTCAACAGTGGTTGAATCTGTTCATTTGCATCTGAGTTTCTCATTCCTAGTGGGTTGAGTTATTTCAATGGAGGGCAATTTTTTGTTGTGGGAATATGTTGAATATTGAGGAGGTCAATTTCTATATTTGGGGGAGACAACTTAGAGAGTTTGGGGCGTTTTTCCTCCACAAGGGTTGAGTTCATACCCTGTTGGAAAATTTGTGGCTACATGAATCGTATTGTCATTTGTGGGGGCGATTTACTCACATCTGGGCGCACCCCACACTTGTTGGTTTATAATCCCATAAGAGTTGGATGATTTAGGCCAAGGGGAAACAGAGTATTATTGAAGGGAGTTGATCTTCTTACCATAGGCCGCACTCTATCTTTGGGGGTCGATTTTCAGAGTGGAAGTTTGTCATTTGTTGAGGAGTTCATCTCATAGCAGGGGATTCGATTTGTTGTTGTTGTGGGGTGGATTTGTATCATCTGGGAAGGAAGAACAAGGCATTTTCATCTACAACAAATTCATCATTTACTGAGGTCGTTGCTCATATATTTTGGGACACAAATATCTTCATCTACAATTTGGACGCCATAAGAAAGGGGCGTTGTTGCTCCATATTTTCCATGTATCGTGATATGTATCTCATTTGTAGTAGAAGCAACTCGTGGAACATTTAAAATATTGTGCTATCCATATATATTGCCTTGTGAAAACCATAAACAAAACACACAACAGTATAAGGGAATAGAGGTACTCACCATTCTGTGTGCCCTTGTGTGTGCCCTCTATGTTCCCTCGACTCAGTGCCCTCTTTGTGCCCTCACAGTGTCTCTCCTCCATGTGCCATCTGTGTGCCCTCGACTCAATGCCCTGCATGTGCCCTCTGTGTGCCCTCTCTCTCCCTCGCAGTGTATATCCTCCCTGCACAGTGATCTCCTTGGTCGCATGCACAATGATCTCCTTGGTCACGTGCTCCCCTTGGTCACGTGCACAGTGATCTCCTTGGTCACGTGCAACAATTGGAGAGCTCCTCCTAACACACTATGACTCCCAACTATTATGACCCTTTTCACACTATAATTGCTTACAAACTAACCCTCTAACACACTATAACCCCTAGTCATTGTTATCCCAAACAAAATGTGACTCTTAACAAATTCACCCATTAACACACCTTGAATTTTACTAATATGACCTTGGACACACTATATTCTCTGACCAATATTACCTTTACACAATCATTTCCTAATACTTTTTTCCATGTCACTATGCATGGGAAATACTCAAATACTTCACCATCATCTGTGGGTTGTAACTAGGGTAAATCCATTCACAAGGACATCGAATATTAACATATAACATATAATTGGCTCAAGGAATTGATTTCAAGATCTCTTGTTTTCAATTCACAATGCTCAACCACTTGAGCTAGCCCATCAAGCTTGGTATCTCATAATACACTATGAACTTTGAACACATTAACCTCTTAACACAATGGGGCTCTTAAGTATTATGACTTTGAACACAGTATACCTTCAAGCCCTTGTGTTCTTTCATACAATCAACTTTTTATCACTCTAACCCTAAACACATAGTACACGCTAACCTTTATGACCCTAGACACAAACACCCCTTAATGCACTATGACCCCAAACATTCTAACCCACCCTCTTGACAATATTGACCACATTGACCATGTTTGACTACATTGACCATATTTGATCATATTGATAATGTTTCATCATGTTTGATTGTTGTTGACCATATTTTCCATGCTTGAATATATCAATTGCATTGACTCACTAACTCTTAATCCTCTAAGCTACTAACCTCCTTATCCACTGACTTTAGTAAACCATTAGTGATATTTAACAATCATTGACCATATTTACCATGGTTAACCCACAAATCCTTGGACCTCATAACTGACTAACCCAACAACTCTTAATCTATTAAGTAAGTAATGTTGTCACCTAGTGATCTACTAACATAATCAACCCCGAACGCACTATGACCACAAACATGATAACTTTTCCCTTTGACACTGTGACCTCAAGAATGCTAATCCTTTAATATCATGTGACCCTTAACCCCATAACCATCAACACAATCACCCCCTACTACTCTATGTTTCAAAAACACAATAACCATTATAACGCCTAACCTTTGTAACCCTATATACAATATACCTCTTCATCCTCATTACCAAGTCTTTTGTAAACAAAACTTATGGTGCACATGATGCACATCAACTAGAGAGTGTCATTCTTATCCTCGCCATTATGTTGGTCACCATTGGATCCATTAAGGATTCATTAATGGCGATTGACGTAATGATAAAGATAAAATTGAAGGAAACAATGAATCTAATTATAATGAGGAAGATGTTGATGGAAAGGGTGATGATGGTAGCAATGAAGAAAAATAATTTGTTTTGGTAAAAAAAAAAAAACACAAATAATGTTTCCATGTAAAAAAATTATTCCATATATTTTAACATTAGTTTCCATTATATGCTTATCTTATTGTAATTGTTATGTAAAAAAAATTGAATGCACATTATGCGCCACATCACTCAGAATGTCAATATTATTTTTATCAATGAAATCATCCTAATCATCCTTCTACTAATGATGAAGATGATTCTAATGAGTATTTCCCAAAAACAACATTGCAAATGATCATCAACACTATTTTATCTTCAACAACATGGCACCTTTAAGATGGTAAGTGCATGTATAATTTCTCTTTTTCCCCCCTTTTACTTTTGCATGTCATTGCAATAGGGTAATTGTTATTCGTTTGATTGTGTGGTAGTTAATTAGATTTATTTGTTGCTCTATTCTCAACCTCTCTTGATTGTAATGCATCATTGTTTGATTTATTTTGTTAATCTTTATTTAAAACTTAGTGTCATTATTCCAACACTTCACATTGAAGGGTGATGACTAAGATTAGGGGTAACTTTCAATTCAAGGCTAGGAATGACTAGGACCACATCAAGTGAAGGAAGAAAATTAAGAAGGTACATGTGTTGTCCCATTCCATGTCAACAACAATGCATCCATTCACTGGGAATACTAAAACCTGACAAATTGATGACTCCACTAAATTAGGGTTTATGGTTTACATGATGAATTGATGATGGAAGAAAGTGGGTGTGTGAGTCAAATTTGAGTCCAGAAACCCGCCCATATCATTAAGGCATGTGAATAGTCTAACCATGTCAAATTTCAATGCATACAGAAACAGTTTGAAAAAAATTCCACGTTAGCCCCATTCACAGGTCATTGTTGCCTGTGTCTAGTCCTAGTACAATTTCTTTATAAAATTTGTATAAAATATCTGGAGAATGATCATTTTGAAGGTGATAGGCCTCTTCCTACACACCACGTCCAGATCACCTCTCATTGACAGTCTGTGTATTGATCCCTTTTAGTTTTGGGTTGTTAGTATTTTCAATTTCATGCACCTTTCAATCTAGTCAAAGTTCAATTAATGTCTCTTGTTAGTGTAGAGTTATAAAGCCTCATGATCCCAATGCCCATATGCTTCCAACCTTGTGATCTAATGATCATTTGGTGACAAGTGTCATGAAGGGTGATTACTAAGACTAGGGGTAGCTTTCAATTCAAGGCTAGGAATGAACAGGCCCACATCAAGTGAAGGAAGAAAATTAAGAAGGTACATGTGTTGTCCCATTCCATGTCAACAACAATGTATCCATTCACTGGGAACACTAAAACCTGACAAATCGATGACTCCACTAAATTAGGGTTTATGGTTTACATGATGAATTGATGATGGACATACCTACATCGTTGGTATGATTAGGTGCAGTCGCGTAGAGCTCCTCTTGGTTTCGAGAATAGTTCATTCTCTACTAAACATGGGAAACCACGTGAAGGTGGAAGCTCTACTTATGTTGCCCTCCCCCCCCCTCACATCACTCTAAATTTCCCCATAGTACCTAATTTGAAATTATAAAGAGCATGTATCATATACTATATTATACAAAATAAAAACATATAAAGATCATATAAAAGATATAAACACATGCCTCTTCTTTTCAACAATTAAATATCAGTCATCTTCTTCTTCATCCAACTCAACATCTGTATTAGGATATGGTTCAGAATCGATATTGGTGAAAGGCTCATTCATATCAACATCATCATCAACGTCATTTTCGCTAATATAGTTATTGATGTCGTCAATCAGATCGTCGTCTCCTACATTTGGATGATCAACTTCTTCAACTTCTTCGTCTAACACATCGACTACATGAGCCACCTTCTCTTGATCTGCATAATCATGATCTTATTCCTCGTTATTATCTTCATCCTCAGCTACATGATTATACTTTACTAGTCTTCCTCTTGGATCATATCTAACAACGTATGACCAACCTGCTTTACCAGGTACCTCTGAGTAAAATACTTGCTCACATTGACTTGGAAGAACATAAGGCTTTGTATGTGGTTCAAATGCCTTTGTTTTAACCATGGTAAATCCATTATCATGCTCAATAACAGTTTTTTCAGGATCACGTTCATGCATCCATAGCCTATACCATTTAACCTCAAACAAAACTATTTTAAAGGAATTAAAAACACACTCAATTATATCCTCCAAATGCCCATAGCAGCTATTCTCAGTTTCTTCTAGATTTTTGTCACTTCTAGAGGAAATGTTGGTGACCTTAAACACTATAGTTATACCACAATCCGAGGTTTTCATCTTATCATTCAACATTTTGATACGAAATTTACGACCATTACACCACATAGCCTTGTGATGTTTCAACTGCAACATGGACAACAAGTTAAAAATACATTGCCAATTAATAAACCTTGTATAGGACTTAGTAAATATATATTTCAAAAATTAAACAAACCAAATACATTGAAAAATTAGGAAATAACTAGGAAAATGTGGGTAAAAAATTTTACTTGCCTGTTTAACTTTTAAACCAAAGGCTGAATCAACTTCCCTTGATGTAAGATCAGGAAATTGATCTCAATGACGATGCATTGTTTTAATCATCTTACTCACCCCTTCCCATGATAACCTACTGAAGTATTCTTCAGTATATTCTATCCAATGCTCCATTCAATCAAGGTTGTTTGCAATGCATAAATGTAAAGCATCCCACTCTTGAGCAACTATATGATAAAATAACAATTTAATATCATTAATTAGATATTGTTAATAAAGGAATAATTTAATAAATGTGTAATATATTAAATCTACATCAACATCTAATAATTAC
>ML819445.1:17508-57466 GCA_009831015.1 Picea engelmannii
TTTCAATAAATATGTATAATATTAAATCACAAAATAAAGTAACAATATACCACAAAAATGTGTTAACCCAGGAGCATCATGAATTGTCCATGATAGTATTCCATGGAATTGAAATTGTTTTTTCCCTATTGGTCTAGAGATGTCATACATAGTGATGTCGGCCCATAACTTCAACAACTCATTGATAAGAGGCTCAATATATACGTTCATATCTTTAACCTGGTACCTACCTAATTGGTTCAACATACTGCATGATTAATTATACTTATCTAGATGTCGTTATATAGAAAAGAAATAATTACCATGCACGAAACAAAGAAATGAAATATTTTGTCATACTTTAAAGAAAATAAAAGATAATTAAATACCTGGAACAATCATTGCCAACATTGTGTGCTCTCTCTTGATCGACATCCAAGGAGGAAGGTTATTGTTTATAACAAAAACAGGCCACACTGAGTACATAGAATGAAGCTCTCCAAATGGATTGACATTATCAGCTGCCAACGAAAGTCTAACATTGCGAGGTTCTTCTTTAAAAATTGGCCACTTTTCTTCGATGTACTTCAATGCAGAACCATCTGCAGGCATTCGAATAACATCATCTCAGCTTATGTTCTTTGCATGGAAATCCATAAACTGTGCTATACTTTAGCACCTAAACAACCGCTAGAAACGTGGAATTATCATAATATAACGAAGAACTTTGTGAGGCACCTTCTTTGACGCTTTATTGGTTCGATATCTACTTATTTGACATTGTGGGCATTCATTTTCTAATGCATATTGTCCATAGTATATGATATTATCATTAGGACATGCATCAATAGCCTGATAATCCATTCTAATTTCTTTCATAATCACGGATATTTCTTGATATGTGCATGGCAAAATATTTGACGTCGGTAATAGAAATTCACCTAACAATCTACAAAATTCAAAACAATAAGTCAATGTAAACAATATTAATCATCAATATCGCATCCAACATACTAATTTTCAAATTAGAAAACAATAGCAATATAGGAAAAAATTGAACTTTTTAAGTATTTGTGAACATGCAGGCATAAATAATTAACAAATTAAATACCTTAGTATCTGTGTGAGGCATGTGTTTGATAAACCATTCAAAACCTTCAAGTTCACCAACAAAAATATAGCATATAAAAGATTTTTTGTTGAGCCTTCATAAAGAGATTGACGTGACTTCTCAAGTAGAGGATCAACATCGTGACTATCATCCTGGTTGTCCTCGTCCATTGGAGAAAATGTGTCTTGGATCAATCTATGTATATCATCTTCCTAATTTGAATCACTAACGTTATCTCCATCCATATCATCATTAATAACTTGATCAGCAGCTTCAATATTCTGATATCAAAGTTCAGCACTCTATAAAGGAGTATTTATGCTAGTACTTGGCAAATAACTCTCTGGAGGTCGACATTTTGGGGGCATCGTCTATATATTTTAAAACAACATAGAAAATTTAGTGTGTATAGAAAATATAAAAATCCCGATAAGAAATATTACTAAAATTCATGACATGATGATTATTACAAAGAATACATTAAATATTGAATCCTCTTACCAAGGGACGATATTCATAACCCCCTTCAGCGTGTCCCTTCTCCCTACAATGTCTTTCAGCTGTTGTTATTAAAATTATTTTTCTTTGCAATACTCTGCAATCATAGCATGGGAAATAAAATTTTCCATCACCCCTCGCCTCTAATGCCGCTCTTAACCAAACAAGCTTCCTGTCATTTTCGTTCATAGTGACAAATCCTTGTCCTGACAAGTGATTGTCTTACCTACACCATACCAAAAAGTAAGTTGTCAAATTTTTATATTTTAGTTACTCCTTCATGATATTTTAGCTACTCCTTTCGATTATGATATGTTTATTTACAGTGACCTACAATCCTCACAATTGTTTCTTCTAAGACATTTTGACATGTTTTTTTTATTATTATCGATTAACTATTAAGATCGATATGCTTCAATTTGTACTTTAGAGTAGTGTGTACTGAATCACCATGGAAAATAATTACACACCATTTAACAAAAGTGGTCAAAATTTCTCAAACTTGAATCACTCGACACCATACACTAGCCTCTAAGTTGTTTTGTAGACAAAATGCCAATCTTTGAAATTCACCACTAAAAAAAGAATTCCAACCACTTGTCATCCACAATTGGGTTGGGTTGGTTTAAATTATGACGTGTTGATTTGCATCTACATACAATGGTCACAATTTTATGCTACTTGCAATGGTCACAATTTTATTTTCTAAGACACTTTGGCATGTTCTCATTTTTCATTGTCTGACTAGTAGATTTCATCATGTTATTGTAGATTTCGTCATGAAATTTTTATATTTTAGATACTCCTTATTAATAGTGTATAAACAAGTTACATCAACTACAAACTAGAGTTAATCACTACATCTAGAATTGTGTGTGATTATAAAAAATTGAGAGAAACAACATCACATATAAGAATACAATTTTATATGACTAACCTAACCTAATACTAGACTAAAAATATGACATTAATATATATAGGCACAACATCGTAGAAACACAAAAGTTAGAGAGCTAACAAGGTCTCTAAGGGTTAGAATTAGACTTAAAAGGATTTTTTTCCATGACTTTCTATTTCAAACATTAGTACTCCAACTGGTAAAGTTGTTATGACTTGGTGGTTTTGTAATAAGGATTAAATCTACATAAGGAAGTGTAGGCTCAAATTAATCTAGATTGACATTGACATTTGTTTTTAATGTTTGAATTGACTTATTGATGGAGTGATTTTCACTCTTCTTAAAATACTTCTTCAGAAAATATTTTTCTTGATATTTCACATGAATTTCCATAGAATATACCAACTAGATCCAAAAACCAATGACATGAAATATGGTACTACACATATAATATAATATCAAGGAAAAAACAAGCTACATGAAATTTCGACATTTGAACAAAAATTTACAAGTTAAATGAGTACATCAATAAAAAAAACATACTAACCTTGCAAGTTCAAAATCTGAGCTATGTAGATCGAGAATTGGATTTGTTCAAACAGTGGATGACGGAAAAAATAAACAGCTCAAACAAAATCCACGAACAGTGTCGCAACTATAGCAATTGTGTCACAAAGTCTCTTAAAGTCAGGTATATATAGATCAACTAGTCAACTAGCCATTAGCAGATGCTTTTTTAAATAGGAAAAAATGTTGTGGCAATAGCAACGAAAATCTCAACCAAGTTAAAAAACCTATTTGTGGCAATATCGACAAACTTTCATGGAAATATCGATGAAAATCCCGTCGTATTTAAAAAAAACATGAAAATAATGGAAATGTGGAAAATTTTCATGGAATAATCCGCCCATATGTAGTAGTGGAAGAAAATTGTGGGTTATTTTTTTTCAAGGTAGAGACGTATTCTGGCATCTTAAAGCTACAGATATCTGTCGTTCAGTGCATAAATCCACGGTCGGGAAAGCATACATGCAGGAACTAAAAGTGGTACTTAATCACACATTGTTGGCCACCCTTGTAACACCTGTTGGTACCCCTTCGAGTGGTAGCGCATCAGTGATCTAGGTGGATATTGGTGGCCACCGACCTATTCCACTGGCTCGAAAAATAGTTTTCCACCTTGGCAGTTTTTCGACATTTTTTTGGGTTCCAAACTTTTGGGTTCATTTCGAGGCCCTAAACGATGTTATTTTGGGGATTTTGGGCCCATATGATTTCCAAAGGCATTGGACTAGGCCAGTAAAAAATCATTCTTCTTAGTTATACCTTTCCAATGGTGTATCGAGCGCCCCAAACAAAGATCGTATGAAAAAGTTACACCCTCGGGAAGTTGACATATCAACTACCCCCATTGGTGCCCGCAAACCTTTTGGATTTTCATCTTTCAAGGTTAGGGTTTTGGATTTTCCTTATGTTAAAAAGGTCTTTGAAGCCTCATTGTAACAATCATCTTCTTGCAAATATGAGTAGTCGTCACATCTCTTCTCGGAGATAAGCTGCCACCATTTCAATGAATCTTTCGCTTTGTATTTTTACATTCTTTGTACATTTATTTCATTAATAGAAATTGTGTTTTAATGTATTTCTTTGTTTCTGGCAACATTTATGTGTATTTCATTATCAAATCTCTACTTTCATTTTGTTCTCAAAAACAATTTGCATCAGTGGTATCAGAGCAGGCTGCTCTTGATCCTTTTTTCAGTGCATGTCCCCGATGAGGTCCGAGTATAGCAAGTTGCATCTCGAGCTTGTCTCTCTTGAGGAAAATCACTCTCACACGCCCAAGAAACCCTCCATGATGGAAGAAAATAAAAATGACAGATCAGATGATTCTATTAATCTGTTGCTTGAGCAAGCTCTCACGAGACAAAGGGACGAAATGATGGAGAATTTTGCCCACGTCCTTCAATGCCTGTCGATAACAACTGGTGCGTCTACATCAAGCAGCCACTTTGGAGGCACCTCACCTTTCAAGGTACAAATTAATTTTTATATTCCCATATTTGAAGGACAGATAGATGTGGATGCCCTAGAAAAATGGTTAAATCTGCTAGAAGGTTATTTCTCTGTTCACAATTTCTTCGACAGGGAAAAGATCACCTTCACACTCCTTAAGGCTCTCCCCCATGTCAAACATTGGTGGGAAACTTACTTGGAGCAAAGTTCCACAAAGGATTCTGGAATATATGGGGTCGAGCCCACTTGGGATTTTTTTGTGGATGTGGTCAAGGAAAAATATTACCATGTTGGTAACTATGATGACCAATACATGAGATGGACCACACTGCAGCAAGAGAGGGGCCAAATAGTGTCGAAGTTCACAAATAACTTCCATACCTTGCACACCAATTGGGTATCAAATACTCTGAAAGGCATCTGGTTCTGAAATATCGCAAGGCTCTTCATAGGTACATCCAAATCGAAATGGATTACCTGGACATCTCATCACTAGGAGTTTCCTATCGATATGCTGTCAAAATCGAGCAGAAATTTAGGCACCACAACAAACGGGAGTTTGGGTCTACAAATCCACTACAACCAAAGTATGATAAAGATGGCCCTAACAAACAACCTCTCGAAAAATCGTCCAAGCCATAGGAAAATAAGGGTAACGTAAAAATGAAGGATACTGTAAAGTGGTTCGATTTCCACAAAATCCCCTGGCACAACATTGATGAATGTCGCTCAAAACAATCATTGGTGGTCGAGATCAAAGACAACGAGCCGAACCCTGATTAAGAATTTGATTCAGAAAATAATGGAAAAAGACAGATCATCGACGCAGACCCCACTGCTACTATCACGACCGCGACAATTCAAACAGAAGAACTCGCAGATCCTAAAGAGGAGGAGCACCTTTTTCATTCAAAGATGTGGGTGAAGGGGACTCCAGTACATTTTATTGTTGATATCGGAAACCAAAATAACATCATCTCAGCAGAGGTCATCAAACAGTTTGGATTGTCAACAACACTACACCCGCAGCCATACAACATCGGGTGGTTTCACTGGGGACGCGATCTTCGTGTCAACCAGCAATGTCGATTTTCATACGGCATCCATCCATTCAAGGATGAGGTATTATGTGATGAGGTATTATGTGATGTGTATTATGTGATGTTCTCTTGGGCCAACCATATATGTGAAAGAACCATGCTATCTATGAGTCTCAACCCCATAGTGTCATTTTTACTCTGGGGGATCATCTCTATAGGATACCAGAGGTACTTCCGACTATTGTCCCACCTACAGTGTCGCAAGGTAGTATCTCATACTACAAAATTTAGCTTCTTCACAATCTGTTCAAAAGGTGAACAGAAGGACACTGCAACCACTGCAACCTTGGTCCAAGCACCTTCTATCCAGCAGAAGCAAGTCGACAATATTGAAGCAAAGTGAAAATATTCATTCTGGTCATAGTCATATCATGTATCTCGACTGGTTAAAAAGTTCCAACCCTTCCAACATCAGGTTCTCAACAACCTTCCACAAGCCAAGCAGCGCAACTTCTCCAGCAAGGCAAGCAGCTCACCAAGGTTCAGGTTCAGCAAACGCTTCCCCCTATCCCCCGAGAACTCAATGCAATGGATACCATTTCTTCCTGAGGGAGGATTGATCCAGGTGGATATCGGTGGCCACCCACCTATTCCACTGGTTAAAAAAACAGTTTTTCACCTTGGCATTTTTTCGACAATTTTGACGTATCAACTACCCCCATCGGGGCCCGCAAACCTTTTGGATTTTCATCTTCCAGGGTTAGGGTTTTGGATTTTCCTTATGTTAAAATATCCTTTGGAGCCTCATTGTAACAATCATCTTCTTGTGAATGTGATTAGTCGTCACATCTCTTCTCAGAGACAAGCTGCCACCATTCTAGCGAGTCTTTCACTCTGTATTTTTACAGTCTCTGTACATTTATTTCATTAATCGAAATCATGTAATACTTTATTTCTCTGTTTCTAGAAATATTTATGTGTATTTCACTGTAATATCTCTGCTTTAATTTCATTCTCAAAAATAATATGGATCAATTAGTCAACACATGTATACGGATTGGCCTAGATATCTTGAAGCCCTCCATAGATAAATCGATCGGTCGCCTAACAACTATAGTGAAACCAAGAAAAACACTCGAGAAAATTGTCCTTAGTACCTGGGTAATTGAGTAGTACGGATAAGGGCATGACCCAGCATCCTTAGTTGGTGCCCTAAGATATTGGGTCTTTTATCGCATAGTTTGTAGCAAGGATAGATGGCTATGAGATAGGAATCCAAACTAAAGTAACAGGAACCAATCCCACCCAATGTCACCACAATGGGATGGTTCTTTCCTTTTAGGGAGGTGAGGCCCAGGGGAGACGTCCCCGGTGACCTGGGGCTTTGAAGAGGCTAAAGGATAATCAGACAATGACAAGTTTCCCCCTTCATAGATCACCACCAAAAGATAGTCCTGGCTAAACAGCCAATAATAAAGTATAACTAAAGAAAAGAAAATCACCTGCTCGAGACAAAGCAACAAGGAAACTGATATGTGCAATATTGGTTAGTACTTCATATAAATCAATGACTATTGGATATTCAATATAAGCAATTTAAAAGTAAATATTGACGAAGTCAATGTTTACAAAAAATGGTAATGATAAATAATGTCACTTCACCAATAAATACTAGAACGATATAGCATTCAATGTAACAAATCACTTCTCAACTCAATTAATGCCTTTAACTACCATTCAATTGCTCATAAAGTGAAACATTGTTGCATCAATGATATAATAGCAAAGGGTGACATCAACATTAGGGTTAGTAGGGTTAGCTAGAGATAGGGTTAGTGTAGTTAGGGTTTCAAATTCAAGTTTTGAGAGTTTGTTTGTGACCAATTTCACTTCAGTGCAATATCTCCTAGAGATCAATGCCTTAAAGGGTAAAATGGAGTCAACTAAGTGAAGGACGCAGAAGCTAAAGGAAGTAAGGGGAAAAAACGGCTAGCTCATAAGATCAAGACAGGAGGGTTTAAGAGGGAGAGTGTTGCTAGAGAAAGGCTCTTTCATAAAACCCTAAATAAAATGTCCCTAAGTGTAGATGACCTAGGCCTAGGACGTCTTCTTCCTCTTGAGTTCAAAGGTACGGCTAGCATGAAGGAAGAAGGAAAAGGAGTGTAGCTACGGCTAGGCTCTCTCTTTCTTCTTCAATTGCTTAAAGCTTCTCTATCAGGGGACATGAGACAACGACCTACTTGTGTGTTTGTCCCCTAGGGTTTTGATTCAGCAATATTCATAAACAGATGCAAGAAATTAAACTACAACCATTCAATCAAGAAGTTTTGCAGAAAAATACTTACAAATCACCAGGAAATAATCATGCAAACCCTAGTTGTAAACCTTCCTTCAAGAGAAACACCATAAATTCCAAAAATCTACTCCTTCAACAAGTGTGCATCACTTAGTTCAGCCAATTACCCAAGATAGGGTGCAAAGTTCAGACCTCACTAATGAGTGAATGAGTTATGATGATAAAATGAGGATAAAACTCCTCAATATATAGTGTATCAATGACCTAATTTACTTTTTAGGTCATAAAAAGGCCGACAAGGCCATAATACCAAAACAATATTGTTTTTACATTAAATTTTCAAACTAAATCCTAAATCAAGTTGAAAAGGAAATAAAATTTCCCTCAAAGGAGACGTCATCCCCTTCTGAGGCAAATGGGGCATCCTGGAGAAAAATGTTAGCCCCCATTGGGCCTCTCCAACCTGCCACACATGCCAATGCTACCTAATATGCCTCCCAAGGAGTCCATGAAGTTGGGTGATGTCATGGTCAAGATGGTGACATCCTAGGCCTTCCAAGGCTAGCGTTCCACTGAAAAGGTGGCATTCCCCCTAGGTCTAGTCCTGCCAAAGTGCCCCTGATGAGACGTCCTCTTCCTCTTAGGTGAAACACCTATGATCATCCTCTGCCCTATCTTTTCCCCTTGATGGGGTCTCAGCATCCATCTGGTGGGCTCTTCAGCCCCATGGAGGTCCGAACTTATCATCTCCCCATGTGTACCAGTCCAAATGGTACCTGTCAGTCAGGTATGGTCCTGCACATCTAAGGCTATGCCCTCCATGGGCTCATCAGTCACAAGGATCATAGCAATGTCAATCACATTTCATCATTAATATTATCAAACATATGCATAAAATCCCTGATACATCTACCAATAGATCAAAGACATTACACAAGCCTGCAATACAAGTCTAGGGAAAAGCCCAAGGCGTTATATTGGGCTAGTGTCCACAGAAAAGGAAATTTCTAGAGAAACCCCATCCAATCCATGTAAGTGGATGATGTAGTTAGGGGAATTCCAAGCATGTGGGTGCAGTAAGGGCCAAGGATGCAATGTGTTACCTGTGGGTGCCTTTTTAGAAGGCGAGTTATCCCTATCATGGATGCATTTTTTCCAAGCCCATTTTTGCCTTTATTCTTTTTATTCTTTTATTCTTTATTTGTTTTAATTTTTTGTTCAAGAGCTAACCAGGGGACACTGCCTTGGCATGGTGACCAGAGCTGACAACGTTACCCACAAGCACTTTTGTAGAAATGAGAAGGTTGGCTCGTGATGAGACCTCCTTTCCCTTGGCCATACAACCAAGAGTCATTGCCCTGGTGTGGTAACCAGCTGATGGCAGTGTCATACTGCTAGGTACCCATGGACCTAATAGGTTGGCTCGTGATGAGACCCCCTATCCTCTGACTAGGTCCTAATTCTTTTATTTGTTTTCTTTTTTGTTCAAGAGCTAACCAGGGGACACTACCTTGGCATGGTGACCAGAGTTGACAGCGTTACCCACAAGTACTTTTGCAGAAATGAGAAGGTTGGCTCATGATGAGACCCCCTTTCCCTTGGCCATGCAACCAAGATTCATTGCCCTGGCATGGTAACCAGCTGATGGAAATGTCATATTGCTAGGTACCCATGGACCTAATAGGCTAGCTCATGATGAGACCCCCTATCCTCTGACTAGGTCTTTGTTTTATTAATTTTCCAGGTCCCTCTTATTTCTTGATGAGAAGCTTTTTGTTGCTTTCTCGGGGATCCCTGGGTGAAGCATCTCGAGGTTTATTTTTAGGATTTTATCTTTTACCATCTTGCTTTTACCTTCTAGGCCTTTAGCCCCTTCTTCCCACGAGGTAAGGTGCAATCCTAAAAAAGTTGAACCCAATGCCCAGACAAGGGGAATGGGATAGATGAGCGGGAAACAAGATGTAAAAGTGGTATTATGATGGGAGCAGACGATGGCTTTTTAGAAAGCCCCCCAGTGGCAAACCAAAACCTACAGACACAGGCTTGCTAGGGCACCCTGTCAATCCCCCCAAACATTTTCAAGTGGGAAAATGTAAGATCCAAGTAGTTGTTAGAGACAAAATGAATTAGATGCATATATTTAAAGGTTTCAATGATCAAAAGTGACACATACCATGATACTTGGACCAATCACCTCATGGAGCAAGAACCTCTTCTGATACCAGACCAAGCCGATGGTGATGGATGCTACTGTTCCTGGCGGTATGAATATGATAGAAGAAGAAAAGGTGGGCCCTCCAGAGCCATGCTCAGGTCAATCATGCTCTCGGTACTCCATGTCTAGGACCTGTGGGCCTCGAGACATGATCTCCTAGTTATCCCTAAAAAGTGGGGATAACAGGGTCGAGTAATATTATTCGACCACGCATGTATATCACAGAGTTATAGCACATGGAAAACCCTTGTTTGTAGAAACCCTAAACACCCTAACCCTTGGGGTAGAAACAAAGTGGAAAATGAACAAACAAGATTTATTGTCATGTAGCCTTGCCTCCTACATTCGGATTGCAATATTCCTACACATTTCTTCCTGTTAAGAATTTGGCCATTTTGCCACTGCAGTATTATTCAAATCGGAGTATAACTCTATAGGAGTTAAAAAAAAGAGTATAGTTGTCATGTCAGCACCCTTATTAGGGACCTATCCCATTGGATTCCTCTCATCACCCTGATTGTAGTGGTAACTTTCATTTTCAAGCCTTTTTTTCAGTGGACCTGACCGCCTTCCCGACGCCCCTATTTTCCACCTCTCCCATTATATTTTCCTTTTAGCCCTGATTGTTTTGGTACCTATCACTTATAAAAGTACTTATTTTCTATGGTCCCACCCACCCATTTCCCCTTCCAGGAAGCCCTCATATCCAAATGGCCACCACTCACAACCAAGACCTGCAAGCTTTCATCACTCAGAACTCGAGACCCGCATTACAAAACTCGAGACCCAAGTCCAACAACAATTTGATTCCATGGATGCCAAATTCATGGGAGAATTTTCCACCCTCCAGTTTGTTGTCAACCAATTGTTGAATCGCCCTGAGGGCCCTTCCTCCTCGGACCAACTGTCCCACTTAGATGGTGTTGATTCCTCCCATTCTATAATTTTTCGATCCAACTCCTTTCATCATGACCCCCATCTTCCCCGAGTTGATGTCAATAAATTTGATGCCTCCAAACCTACGTGTTGGGTCACTCCAATGGAGCATCATTTCTCTCTACATGGAATTACTGATGAGTTGGCCAAACTTCGTTATGGTGTTCTCTATTTAGATCTTGAACGCCGAAAATGGTGGAAATGGCATAAAAATGCACACCATAAGTATATTGCATGGACCCAGTTTGTTGCAGAGCTCTGTGAATGCTTTGACACTGACACCCACTATTTAGGACGTTTGACCAAGTTGAAACAGTCAGGCACAGTGGAAGACTTTATAACTGCCTTTGAGTATTTATCCCTCATAAAAGAGGGCATGATAGATGTGTTCTTTCAAGAATTCTTTATCAGTGGCCTAAAGGATGAAATCCGAGTCCAAGTCCTCATGGCTCGCCCTCAGACTTTCTTGAAAGCTACTAAATATGCCAAAGAATCCCAACAAGTTTTTTTTATGAGAACAAAAAACCCTCTTTTGTTCCTCTCCCTCGACTCACAAATCTTTCCCCCCTACCACTCCCCTCAAGGTCTAGAAATTAACTCGGGCTGAAATGGTTGAGCACCAACTCAAGGGTCTTTGTTATAATTCTGATGAAAAATATTTTCTCGGGCACAAGTGTAAGGAATAATTTTTTTTATGGCCATTTCAGAGGATGTTGTTGAAGAAGAATTTGTAGTTTCTCCTGTTGAAGAGTTAACCCTTCTCGATGCTACTACGGATCCTACTAACTCACCCAAATTTGACCCCCTGATTTCAGTGCATGCCCTCACTATATTCTCTACTCCATAAACCCTCAAGCTCATTAGCTATATTAAGCATAGGAAATCCATCATCCTTGTTGATAGTGGAAGCACCCATAATTTTATTCACCGCTGCATTACCTAGGAAACCAATTGCTATATTCGTGTTGTTAAAAAATTTCAAATGATGATAGCCAATGGACAGTCCATGAAATTTGGTGGGTGTTGTGGCAATGTACGTATTCAAATTGGACAGTACCACCTGAAATCTCGTATGTTTTCCATCGACATGGGTGGTTGTGACATTGTGTTAGGTTTTGAATGGTTACACACTCTAGGCCCCATTCTCATGGATTTTAAGGCATTAACCATGCAATTCCACCAAGAGGGACAACGGTCTCAATTCCAAGGAATCGTAATAGGTTCTCCTGAGATTATCAGTTCCCATCAAATGGAAAAGCTTCTCAAGAAAGGTCATTCAGGTATTATTTCCCAACTCCATTCCATTCAAGCAGTTGAAACACCCTCCATGCATCCTAACCTCCAATCTATAATCTCCAAACACCAAACTATTTTTTCCACTCCTCAGGTACTTCCCCCTTCTTGTGGTGTTCATGATCATTCTATTCCCCTTGTTCTCGATAGTCTTCCTCCCAATTTTCACCCTTATCGTCATCCCTTTTCCCAAAAGAATGAAATTGAGACAATCGTGTAGGAGTTTCTCCAAGCAGGTGTTATCCTCCCTAGTACCATCTCCTATTCTTCTCTTATGGTCGTGGTACTCAATAAATAAGGTACTTGGCACATGTGTCTTGAATTTCATGCCCTCAATCAACTCGCCATCAAATACAAGTTTCACATTCTTGTCATTGATGATCTCTTGGATGAATTGAGTGGTGCTCGGTACTTTACTAAACTTGATCTTTGTTTTGGCTACAACCAGATATGTATGAAAGAAGAAGACATTCCCAAGACTACCTTTAGAACTCATGAGGGTCACTATGAGTTCTTGTTCATGCCCTTTTTCCTGTGTAATTACCCCTCCACCTTCCAAAGTCTCATGAACTATGTCTTCCTTCCTTTTCTCTATCATTTTGTCTTAGTTTTCTTTGATGATATTCTCATCTATAATAAAACTTGGACATCCCATCTCGTCCATGTGGATCAAGTTCTCCATCTCCTCTCTCAGCACTAACTTTTCCTCAAACAATATAAATGTGACTTTGGAGCCTCAAAAGTGGAGTACCTTGGTCATATTGTGGGTAAGGACAGTGTCCGGGTGGATCCTAAGAAAATTGAAGCTATGCAGGATTGGCCTTACCCTAAAACTCTTAAGAGCTTGCATGGATTTCTGGGTTTAACAAGTTATTATCGCAAGTTTTGTTAAGAATTATGGAAAAACTTCATCACCTCTCACTGCTCTCCTTAAAAAGAATGCCTTCACTTGGACTCCAACGGATGACCAATCCTTCCAGGCCTTGAAAGACGATATGTGCATGAATCTAGTCCTAGCCCTTCCGGACTTCACCAAGACTTTTGTCTTGTAATGTGATTCTTTTGGAAAACGAATTGGGGTAGTCCTCATGCAAGATGGTTGGACTTTGGCCTTCACCAGCAAACAACTTTCAGACAAACATTTGGGCCAATCCATCTATGAAAAGTAAATGTTGTTTATTTTGCATGTCATGGATCTCTGGCATCCTTATCTATTGGGGCAACGCTTCCAGATTAAAATTGATCACCATAAACTCAATGTAATGTCCTCTTCCTCTTGACAAGGGTCTTGGGAGACTTAGTACTCCAGTTGTCCCCTCTAGACTATAGTCTCATTGAAAAGGGGGACTAAGAGGCAAAAAAGGGTCACTAAGGTGTTAAAGTTATATTATTAAAGTGACTTTGGAAAAAGAGGAAAATGAAAGCTAATTAGCCAAGTTGAAGACATAAATTAAATGGCCTTAGAATCCAATCAAATAATTTAAGTGAAAATTAGAAGTTGGGGGTAGAAAAGGAGAGGAGGGCACCTCACTCCTCGCTCTTGACATTTCTCACTTTGCATCTTGAGCTCTGCAGCTTAGATATTTTCAGGGTTTTGAGTCAGCAAACTGTAGATATCAAAAAGTAGGTGAAATATTCCTCTTTTTTTGATACAAGCTTGGCTAAGGCGGTGAAATATCCCACCCTCTCCATTCTATTCAGTTCAGAACAGTTTCAGTGGTGGATTGTGGAGTAAGGGCGCAAATCTGGAGTATTTCTGTAGGTTTGGGGTGCATTGTTGAAGGAATAGGAGTTCGACTTGTCTAGGAGATTAGGGATCTAAAGAATATCTTGTTACATAGGTATTTTCCATCACTAGGGTGCCTCTTCTCATCAGTCATTGAGGTTTTATCTCTGCATATTGATTTATTACTCAAGCTAGGTGAATTTCTGAGGAGGGCGCATTTGTCCTGGGAGATACAGAGCTTAGGAGGGTCAGATATGTAGCTACAGCCAAGGAATATCTTCTGAAGTGTTTTCCATATTTAGATCTATAGATTGACAACTATTTACAGGGGTTTTGAGGTCTAGATCTTAAGAGGATGAATTTCCTTGGGTTTATACAGCCAAGGAGGGCACAACTCGGCTAGGAAATGCGTTAGTCTTGAAGAAGGGAAAGAAATTGATCTTGTCAAACTTTTCATGCAGCACTTGGAGGTCTTGGAGGGACCATATCTCTCTCTTGCATTGTATTTTTGAGGTTCCTTTAGCAACAACTTCCATATCTTCCTATCTTTTTCAGATCTGTACATCTCTTGTATTGAGGTCACATTATATATTAAATAAAATTCAGATCTGAATTTTGGTGGCTATTTCCTTGTGTTATTCTCTTTGTATCTTGTTTTTTATCTGTTGTTGCTCCATATAAATCATTTATTTGCTGCAAAACCTCTAAACTCAAACCCAACACAACTCTGGAAGACAGACTGTAAACTTTTTGACAAAAATACCACAAACAGACAACCAATAAACATGAGAGTTCCTAGTAGTTCTACTTGGGAAAATTACAGTGGTATCAGAGCGAATATCCTTGCAATCATGTGATTAAATTGATGAATAGAAGGAGAGGCTGAGGAGGACAGCCTTTACTAGGGTCACCAGAGGGAGAAGAGACAGAAGGCAACATGGGGGAGAGACAGGAAACAAGGGATGCAAATGATAAGGAAGTATGGACGAACATGTTTCAGGAAATGAAGCGCTCCATTGAGAGGACACAGTTTGACTTACAACATCACATGGAAGAGACACAAGGGCACTTGTCAAGGGGGTTAGAATGAGCTCAAAACAACCTTGACAAATATAAACTCCACCCTAAAAGAAGGGAAAGATAAGATCACATATCTTCTCATGCACATGACTCATGGTAGAGAGACTCAAAAGAATGGGGGTAACAATGGGGCTAGTGGATCCCATGGAGGAGAAGGGCATTATAGAGAGACTAGTCACCTGGCCCACTATGAGGGGCAAAGATTATTTGTAGGTGCACATAACAGGATGCTAGTTAATATTAGATAAACACCTAGGCTTTACATGCCTAGTTTCTTGGATATGCGTTGGCAATATTTGTAGGGTCACATGGGGATAGAAGACAACTTTGAACAGTAAGAAAGAGAGTATGCATCATTAAGTGCAGGTTTTAGGAAGCGGTTCACACTATCATAGCATTGTGGAATCAAATTCAGAGGAAGACCCAGGGAGTTTCATAGGGGATATTCTAGTCTAGGGCGCAAGGCAGGAAAGATGGAGATTCCATCCTTTGATGGATCATCCAAGGCTTGGGTTCAAAATTTGGATGCATAACTGCAACTAAACCCCATGATGGATTTGAATGCCATCAAATTTGCTACACAGTATTTGGAAGGTAAATACCATGATTGGTGGTTCCATGGGATGACCACACTAAGGCATGAGCATATCACTTCCTATAGGGAATTCATAGAGAGGCTCATGGGAAGATTTGATTAGGATGATCCAAAACTTCCATTCAGAGAGCTCACCCAACTTAGGTAGACATGATCAACTGAAGCATTCATAGAATAATTTCAAAGGATAGTCGTGATGGTTCCTAATGTATCAGAATCTAGATTATTGATGTTTTTTTCTAAAGGGTTAACAAAGCCCTTGCATGGGTGGTTCAAGGATTTTAATCCCACCAATTTACAAGATGTGATTTGGAAAACCAAGGATTTGGCAGGAGCATATTAGAAGAACAAATCCATTCCATGACCACCTCTTGTTACAAGAGGAAGGGAGTCAAAAACTATATATAAAGGTAAGGGAAGGCTAGATGAATCCACCAGAAGAGAGTTGAGAAGGAAACAACTATGTTATACTTGCAAAGAGCCTTGGGAACCAGGACACATATGTATGGGGAAAGGAAAAATACATTACATTGAGGTACTCTCATATAGTGAAGAGGAGGAAGATGATGTTGGACATCTTCAAAATATGGAGGTAGCACAAACAAAAGAAGAACACACATAAGAGGATGGTGAAGAGGAGACAATGCGCAAGCAACCAAGGATTAAGAAGGTTGTTATAGCATCCATTAGTGGGGTGCAAAGGTTTAGTACATTCAGGATAAGAGGAGTCCTCCAAGGGAAATGGGTCACAGTGCTTATTGATGGTGGGGCTTCCCATAATTTCATTGATTTTGTCTTAGTGAACCAGAGACAATTACTCATTGTTGATTTTGAGGGATTTTTGGTGCAGGTAGTAGGAGAGCGCACCATGCCTTGTGAAAGGTATATTCCCTAGATGAGCCTCACCTTGGGTAGGCACAATTTAACTCAGGATTTCTATGTGATGGATATTCCATATACAAATGTGATACTAGGAGTTTAGTGGCTTAGCACCTTGGGATCCATTACCACTAATTACAATACCATGGAGATGTCCTTCAATTATGAAGAAGGAAAGAGGGTAAGCTTGAAGGGAATGATAAAAAATTCACCGAGGGTGGTTTCAGCAAAGCGTATGGAAGCAGTTTTCAGGCATGGGGATGTGGCTTATGCAGCAGAGTGTTTGGTTGTCACTCAAAACACTCAAGAAAAGCACCATTCTTATTCATGTGACATACATGGGATAATTGATAAGCATAGGAAGGTTTTTGGGCATATTTCCCCAAGGCAACCATCAGATAGGGGATTTGAGCACATCATAGAGTTGGAAAAATGAGCCAAACCAATCATCACTACACCATACAGGCACCCCAAGAAGCTCAAGGATGAAATAAAAAAAGTTATCAAAGAGTTATTAGACATGGGGCATATTAGAACAAGTTCCATCCCTTTTGTATCTTCAGTTGTTTTGATCAATAAAACTATAGGGCTCTGAATAAGAAAACCATCAAAAACAGGTATCCCATTCCCAAGATAGATGAGCTATTGGATGAGCTGCATGGTGCAGTGTACTTCACCAAGATTGACTTGCACTCTGGATACCATCAAATCAGGATGAGAGAACAGGATATACACAAGACATCTTTCAGATGCCACTATAGACATTATGAATTCCTTGTCATGCCTTTCGGGTTGACCAGTGCATTAGCCACCTTCCAATCTTGCATGAACCATATATTCAACAAACAGTTAAGGAAATTCCTACTAGTTTTCTTTGATGATTTGTTTATATATAGTAAGACATGGGAAGATCATCTCAAGCATGTGGATGAGGTCTTAAGCATCATGAAAGAACAAGCATTGTATGATAAAGAGTCAAAATGTGAGATTGGGATGACTGAAGTTCTATACTTGGGACACATCATTGGAGAACAAGGGGTACAGGTTCACTATGAAAATATTCAAGTTATAATTGATTGGCCCAAACCTAAAACACTTACGTAGCTCAAGGGATTCCTTGGGATTTGTAGCCATTACAGAAATTTTGTTAAATGTTTCTCTCAACTATGCGCACCATTGACTGATTTGACCAAAAAGGGTGCATTCAAGTAGAGTAATGAAGCATAATTGACCTTTGAAAAAAGGAAGAAGGCAATGAGCACTTGTTTGGTTTTATCTTACCAGATTTTTCTCAGTCATTCATTCTGGAGTGTGATGCATCACATAAGAGAATTTGAGTTGTACTAATGCAGAATAGGCATCATATTACCTATGAAATCTGAAAACTAAGAGGGAATGAGGTACTATACACTATTTATGACAAGGAAATGCTAGCTATAATGCATTCTCTAGCCAAAATCAGACAATACTTGGTGGAAGCGAAATTTGTGGTCAGGACAGATCATAACAGTCTCAAGTAATTTCTAGAGCAGAAGGACCTCAACAAGAGGCAGCAAAAGTGGGTGAGAAAGATCCAAGCCTGTAACTTTGACATATAGTTTGTCAAAGGAAAAAATAATGTGGTAGCAGATGCCTTATATAGAAGACCCTCAGCCTATTCCATGTCAGAAATATCGATTGACTAGAAATCACATATATTGGTAGAATATCAAAAAATAAGTTTGCATGCGAGTTAATGGATGGACAGGTTCAGGATGACATGTACATGATTGCAAATGAAATCATATATTATAAGGGGAGGATTTATTTGGTTCCTGAATCCTTGTTCAAGAAGAAGGTACTGCAAGCATTTCATAACTCACTATTAGTAGGGTATCAAGGGTTCCTTAAGGCATATAGGCATATCAGAGAAATATTCGCTTGGAAAGGTCTCAAGGAGGATGTCATGCGCCAAATCAAGGAGTGTGTCACATGTCAACAAAACAAGGATGAACACACCCATCCAATAGGTCTATTACAACCTCTTCCCATTCCATAGCATAAATGGGAAAGTGTATCCATGGATTTCATTATAGGATTGCCCAAGGCATAGGATAAGGATTGCATCTTTGTGGTAGTATATCGCTTGACCAATTTTTCTCATTTTTTTTCCATCTCCATAGAATATAGTGCATCTCAAGTGGAATATTTATTCTTTAGGGAATTTTTTAGGTTTCATGGGCTGCCCAAGACTATTGTGAGGGACAGGGATAGTAGATTCATAAGCACAATTTGGCAAGACCTATTTCGGCTAGTTGGTACAGAGTTAATCCCCAATAGCAATTATCATCCACAAACAGATGGCAAAACTGAAATAGTCAACACGTGGCTGGAGGGATATCTATGTAACTATGTGACAGAGAAACAGAGAGCATGGGTCAAGTGGCTACACTTAGGTCAATATTGCCACAACACCACTTACCACATGTCCATTGGTATGTCTCCATTATGGGCCCTATATAGTTATTATCCTCTCACTTTTGTAGAGGTGGTGTTTGGAGATAGTAGAGCTCCTATGGCTAAGGAGTGCATACAAGAAAGTCAAGATATACTTAGAGAGCTCAAAGATCATTTACAAAGGGCTCAAAACCAACAGAATTTATATGCAGATAAACACATAGTAGATCACACTTTTGAGGTAGCGGACTTAGTCCATCTTAGACTCCAACCATATAGGAAGGAATCAATTAAAAAAAATGGTACTAAGAAGATCAAACCCTGCTTTAATGGGCCATACAGGGTGAAGAGGAAAGTGGGAGCAATTTCATATGAGCTAGAGTTGCCACATGGAAATAAAATTCATAATGTCTTCCATGTGTCATGCCTAAAAAGGGCATTGGGACAATATATTTTCATTAATGAGGAGTTGCCTCCAGTAGATGATGAAGGACAACTTATTTTGATACCAAAAAAGATCTTGTAGGTGAGGGAGAAGAAGCTAAGGAACATGGAGATCAAGGAATGTCTGATTAAATGTAATAATTTGCCAATAGAAGATGTCACATGGGAAGGCGAACAGATTCTACAATGAACAGATTCATAATTGCTTGTGGGCAAGCAATTTCTAGCAGGGGAGACTGTAATGTCCCCTTCCTCTTGACAGGGGTCTTGGTAGACTTAGTAGTCTATTTGTCCCCTCTAAACTATAATCTCATTAAAAAAGGGGACTAAGAGGCTAAAAAGGGTCACTAAGGTGTTAAAGTTATATTATTAAAGTAATTTTGGAAAAAAAGGAAAATGAAAGCTAATTGGCTAAGTTGAAGAAATAAAGTCCTTAGAAGACAATCAAATAATTTAAGTGAAAATTAGAAGTTGGGGGTAGAAAAGGAGAGGAAGGCGCCTCACTCTTCATTCTTGACATTTTTCACTTTGCATTTTGAGCTATGTAGCTTAGACATTTTGACAGTTTTGAGTCAACAAACCATAGAGATCAACAAGAAGGTGAAATATTCCTCTATTGCTAATCCAAGATTGGCCAAGGTGTGGTGAAAGATCCCACCCTCACCATTATATTCAGTTCAGAACAGTTTCAGTCGTGGATTGTGGAGTAAGGGCGCATATCTGGAGTATTTCGACAGGTTTGGGGCACACTATTGAAGGAAGAGGAGTTATATTTGGCTAGAAGATTGGGAATCTGAAGTAGATATTGTTACAGAGGTGTTTTCGATCATTAGGTCACATTTTCTCATCATTCATTGAGGGTTTATCTCTGCATATTGATTTATTACTCAAGCTGGGAGAAGTTTTGAAGAGGGCGCATTTGTCCTGGGAGATATAGAGCTTAAGAGGGTCAAATCTATAGCTACATCCAAGGAATCTCTTGTTATGAGTTTTCCATCTTTATATCTATATATTAACAGTTATTTGTAGGGGTTTGGAGGATAGATATTTAGAGGCTAAATTTCCTTGGGTTTCTACAGCCAGGGAAGGCACAACTCAACTAGGAAATGCGCCAGTCTTGAAGAAGGGAAAGAAATTGATATTGTCAGACTTTGCATGCAGCCCTTGGAGGTCCGGGAGGGTCCATATATCTCTCTTGCATTTTATTTTGGAGGTTCCTTCAGCCACAACTACCATATCTTCCTATATTTTCTAGATTTGTACATCTCTTGTATTGAGGTCAGCTTATATATTAAATATAATTCAGATCTGAAGTTTGGTGGCTATTTCCTTGTGTTATTCTCTTTGTATGTTGTTGTTTATCTGTTGTTGCTCCATATAAATCATTTATTTGCTGCAATATCCCTAAAATCAAACCCAGCGCAACTCTGGAAGACAAACTACACATTATTTGACAAAAATACCACAAACAAACAATCAATAAACTCCAAAGTTCCTGGTAGTTCTACTTTGGAACATTACACTCAAGTATTTTCTGGAACAAAGAATTTCATTCCTGGAGCAACAAAAATGGGTCACCAAGCTATTTGGATTTTATTATGAGATCATTTACAAGGAAAAATAAAATGTGGTTGTTGATGCTCTTTTGTGAAAATATGAAGAAGAAGGGTCCCTCTTTTCCCTCTCCTTTGTTGTCCCTGATTGGCTCCAAGCTGCTCATCATGAATGGTTGCAAGATCCCAAAATATCTCACCTAATCCAGCAATTGCAAGCGAATTCTCCAGCCTCTCCAGGGTACTCTTGGCACAATAATGAGCTTCGCTACAAAGGATGTCTATATTTAAGCAAATAGTCACAACTTAAATGTATTGTGCTTTCTGAGCTTCATGCTTCACCCACCGCTGGGCATTTTGGGTTTACAAAAACCTATGAAAGGGTCAAACGCTCCTTTTTTGGGGATGGTATGAAACAAGGCTTCCATGTCTTTTTGGTTTAATGTGATGTATGTCAATGAAACAAGGGAGAAACAATCAAAACCCCTGCCACACTCCAACCCCTTTCAATTCCCCCTTCTATTTGGCAAGATATTTCTATGGATTTCATTGTGGGCCTCCCTAAATCTAGAAACAAGATAGTCATCATGGTGGTGGTTTATTGTCTTTCCAAATATGCTTATTTCTTATCTCTGCAACATCCCTTCACCGCATCCACAGTGGTTGTTGGCCCTTGACAAATTTTTGAGAGTTCTTGGTCATGTTTGACCTATTTTTGGGACTTCGATAGGCTGTCAAAGCTGGAGCGCAAGATGAAGCACATATTGCGGGATCTCGGCCCCTTTTTGGGTCCTTTTTGGGTTTTAGGATTATGTAAAGGGTATGGGATGTCAACCCATGGGTTTACCCATGCTTAGGCCCACTTTTGTAATGTATAAATAGATTTATAGGCTATGTAAGGAGTGGTGCATCTAGGTGATGTTATGCTAAGTGCAAGTATGGTTTGTAGAAGCTTTGTGCTTACTATGAGAGACTTGCAGAGCTAAGTGCAAGTGGTTGTAACAGATTGTGGAAGGCTTTGTGTTGTAACGCAAGGAAGGAGGATCTAGCGAGGTGCGTATATCTCATGTCCTCTGTGGAGTGGGACTTGGATCCTTTGTGCCTGTAAGAAGCTTGACCGAAGAGAAGAGTTGGTGGATGTAGCCCCAGGGTGGGGGTGAACCACGTATATGTTGTGTTTCTCTGTTGTGTGTGATGTATTGATGTGTTTATGTGTTACTTCTAAGTGATTTGATAGATTTGTTTATGCTTTGTGCTTATAATGAATATGGATGCTAGATCTGACCTATGTCAATGTGCTTAGTGCTTGAATCTGCTAGATCTACTCTATCTCTTTATGTTAAGTGCTTAGACACATTAGATCTGAATAAGTGTTGTGATGCTCTATTTTCTCTACGGAGTAGATATTGGTTAAATATTGATGAATTTTCGATGCTAAGTACTTTGTTAAGTATTACAATCACATATTTGTGTCCCAGCTAAGGTTGCATACATTGGAGTCCTGCAACCACCCCTGCCTCTACCTCGGGTGAGACTTCATCTGCTTCGCAGGTGTTGCCAAAAGGGTCGGTAATTAGGGTTTTTTTGGTGCATTGTTGTAGCGTTGAACCCTGGGTCTACCCCTGTGCCAACAAATGGTTCTGTTGTCGAAACTTGAAACTATGATTGCTGGGAACTGAGGAAGAAGAAGCTTTGTACAAAGATTTGACCTGAAACTGTGAAAGCTCTGTGCGTAGATCTGTTGCCCTAGTGCACAGTATTTTACTCAACCTTTGAAGATCTATGCCAAGAAAAAAGGTCAGATCTGAAGAGGTAATATCTACAAGCTATGTGCTCTGATAAAGGTAAGAATAGTGAAACGTCTTAGATTTGGTAGCTTTGTGCTCTGTAAAAGTAAGATAAGTGGAAATTTTTGTTTCAACAGTATGGATCTAAGTATGATTGATAAAGTCTATCCTGGCTTGAAAAATAGGGTACTGATAAACGAAAGAAGGTTTGATATGATTAGATATGATAAGAATAGTGAAAGATATGTTATACCTATGCATAGAAAGAATGTTTGGACTAACAAATGGATGTAGGATCCTAGGAAGAAATTTTTGCAGGTCGGCTACTATGATCCTAGCATGCAGTACAGGAAGGGTTGGGGATCATTTAAAAGAAAACCCTCTGTTACAGTTGTACAAAACCAGGACATTTTGCTAAGGAATGCCCTGGGAGAAGACCTAGTTGTCTTTTTTGTAAAGCTATGGACCATGGAGTGTTGGATTTCCCTAGAATGATTTCTAAGCTTAAAGGAATGAACATGAGACAAGAAAATCCTAAGGCAAATCCAGAAACTAAGATTATGGTAGAGCCCCAGGAAGAATCAGAGAAAGTATTGCTACAAATGAAAGAAACCCTAAATGACCACCGACGTGTCAGATTATCAAAGATCTTCAAATAAAAAGAATGCATTGAAGCAAGAATAGGAGACTTCGACATTGACTGTGTTCTGGATGAGGAAACATGGGTGAATATTATGACAAAAATAACTTGGGAACTTTTAGGGAAGCCTGCTATGATTCCTTCATTGGGAGGAAAAGGATTATTCAGAGGAAAATTGATAACCCTATGTGGAAAGCTTGCCCAGATATCTATGAATACCAATGGAACTTCAACAGAAGAATATTTTGAGATTATTAAATTTATTGAGAACAGCGCCCCATTTACCATGTTACTAGGAAAACCTTGGATTGAAAGAGATCAGACTAGAAGGAAGGAAGAAGAAGGAGTCTTAGAGCAAAAGAAGCAAGAGTTAAAAGATTTCATAACTAGAAGGATCACACCCTTGATTGAAGAACATGAGAATAGATCGCAGCTATTTAACACCAGAGACTTGGATATCGAAGTTGAAAGAACACTAGAAGACCCACATAAGATTGAAATACCTATCCCAGATAAAGAAGAAATATTACCCTTGAATCCTAGGAAATAATCTCAACAGTGCGAAGTAACTATGTCAAAAGAAGATAAGAATCAGAATGGAAAAAGGAATACCGAGACAAAGCTCACTAGAAAGAAGGCTAGAAATCTAAGTAAGAAGATAGCTAAGATTGAAAAGTTACAGAAGGATCTAGAAGGAACCTCGCAGAAGGAAAATTTGCAAAATTGGAACTTCGTCAGGATATCAGAACAGCGACACATGGCACTTTGTTGTGGCGAAGAAATATAGCCGTTGGGTATATTATAACTGTTAGACCGATGCTCCGAATGGGTAGAAAGGAATTTATGGTTCACCACCAGACCGTTGGACTGTGCCATAACGGAAATAACAGAGTTAACGAAGGATCCATAACCATTACAAGAGATTTGTTGCAGAGTTACCTATTTATGCCATCACTCCATGTATCGAGAACACTTTTACTAACCGAGAATCTAAGCCCGCATACTAAGTTGATTTTACATAGTGATCTTTGTGTTATTTCCATCTATTCCATTGCAGTAACTGGTTGCTCTTGAACTCGAGATATTCAATCCTGAGCGTACATGTCCGAAGAACTTAACGTAGTCGAAGAATCAATGACAGAAGTACTCATCGACCTCATGAATGAGAGAGTCATGTCTGAAAGAATAATTTCTGTAGGGGTACAGGCATCATTGACGAGAGGAGTGAAACCCTCTTCATCGATTGCTCGCGGAGCCGGACCATCCCGGCCATCAGAAGAAAAGTGACCCAATCATAGAGATGACCTAGTGAATGAAAAGTTGATACCGACCATATTGCCCGCCTATATTTCGCCTCTGATAGGTGTAGTGAATCTTGATAGTGTACCCAGATATTTCAAGTACACCTTGCTTACTGCGTACCTCTCGAAGGGGATACGCACAGTTCGAGCAGACCAGGACAAGATTGCAGTGTTGAAGTTCAATGACTTCAACCTCGGAGACCGAAAAGTCTATAACATGCTTTCCCCATACAAATACCTAACCAAGATGAAGGGGAAGAATTTGAAGATAATCCCCCAGTCGTGGATGATGAACCTCGCATAGTCCACCCTGCTAAATGTCATGAAGATTCCACACTTTGGTAGACACCAGGAAGTCAATGCATGTGTCAAGCTGCTACTTTCATGCTACCATGGCGGCTACTTGTGGCTAGACCATCGTATTACAATTGATCCAACATTGATCCATAGGATCACAAGGTTGAGTATGCAAGGAGATGATCCATAGGATTTCTATCTAGGAAAATCCATGGACCACGCACTAGCACAAAAAATCAAGGACACCTATGGCGATGTTGAGAAGGGAACAAGAGGCTATAAGGTAGACTCCATCTAGAATGGTGCAATGTGCCACACCTATCATTTAATTGTAGGAAAATTAGTAAGGAAAAATCAACCTACACAAGTCATCGCCTTTGTAGTTGACCTCGCAGGGAAGTGCGCGGAAGGCCTACGGATGAACTGGGTGAAGTACCTAGTAAATCAAATTGAGCTAGATTGTCGTGAAGCACAAGATCAAGGCTATGAATTTCACTTTAGCTGGCTCTTGATCCTTATCCCCTTTGTTTCCTGGGAGATGCTGAAAGGTGCGACCTTCCCCGACATCGAGCCATTTGAGTCACTAGCCGCGAAGTTCGCTACACTCTGGAATTTGGGTGATATGAAAAAATAGTGGTAGTTGAACGTTGTTTTTCATACCTATTACCTTCAACTGAAGAGATCCATAGAATCTGAGCCTTGCATGACTCTAAACACTCTACACCGGTTCTAACCCCTGATGAATTTCAGCACAGATTGCCATTTCATTTACATTACAGCGCAAGCCAATGAACATAAGAAATAGCTTCAGTCATACTACAAGCTGATGGAAGAGGCCCTGCAGGAGATCACTAAGGACTGGTCGGTGGACCTCCTTATTTTGACAGACCCTGCCGAGATATCTGACCTTGACATCCCAGAAACCGTGCATGATACACTCGGAACCAGAAAGACAAAGAAGACTAAAGAAGTCCAAGATTTAAGTAGTGCCTCAGTGAATACTGCTTCCACATCACTAGAGCGAGGGGGTGATGGATAAGAGATAAATGGAACAGAAGCTGAAAAAAAGAAAGGCGAAGTAACACTGCCCAGAGATGAGGCTGCCCCTTGAAGAAGAGGAAGGTTTCTCCCCTGAAACCTTCTTCCCAGAAGAAATAGAAAGCCTCCATGACCAATATGCAGACTGTCCTCACCTCTGATGATTTTGACTTCATCATAGCAGCCCTGAACGATGCTTTGCTGGAAATAGCTGAGAAACAACAAGCCAAGCAGAAGAAAATGTATGATAGAATTGAGACTAAACTCTGAGGGGTACATCAAGCACTTCAGTCCAGTCGCACAATCTCCACTGTGCCCCTGCCATCAAGATAACTTGAGTTGGGAGATGAGCCAGCCCAAATACACTGACTAGCTAATACAGTTGAAGCTCGCCTTCGACGAGCACAAGAAGAAATCGAACAAGCCATCCAAGCCTTGAAGCAAGTGCAAGGCGTAATCATAGAACAACGCAGCACTACAGAACAAGAAAAGATTGCTCTCCAAGCAAAGTTCGACGAAGAAAAAGCACAGATGCAGCAAGGAAAAGAGCAGTTGCTCGTGGAGCAACTAGAAGTGAAAGAAGTAATCAGCAGAGCACTTCTCTCTATGATAGTTGTAGAAATAAAGGCAGAGGATCGAGTCACACATCAAGTAGAGCATCTCGCAGAAGCTATCCAGCAATGCATAGCAGACTTAGAGCTCCACACAGTGCCTGAGACTCCGCAAGATGTAAGGGATCAAAGAGAAGCAACTGGATGAAGCACAGTTGAGAGACTAAAGGCCCTTTCCATGGAATGCAAGCAGTTGAGTAATCGGAATGCCCAGGCGTATGAACAACTCACTGAGAATCTAGAATTAAAGGCATTGGAGTCGCAGTTCTAGGAAGCAAAGTAGCAAGAAGAAACAATACAAGCGTAGTTGAAGCCCCTATCAGTTGTGGAAAAAATGAAGCGACCTCAAGAGCAGCGCACTGCCCAGCAACAGATCCACACTATTTAGAGCAGATTTATGGAAGTAACTCAGAGGCTCCAACCTATACAAAATAAGTCTTACCAATTGTTCACAGAAGTAGAAGGTCGAGCAGCAGAACTGGAGCAAGTTGTTGCTACAGCAAAACAGCGCCTAAAGGGACTTGTCAATGACGCAGTCATCCAAGAGTTCATTGAACAGGAGGTCATGGCACAGCAAAAATTCCAAGCAGCTCAAGCCAAGCTCGAGGATTTTGAAGTAGAACTACTCAGACCATAGTGACTTGGGATGAGCCACAGGTGAGTGTTGGGGGCATGTTGGCCCTTGACCAAGTTTTGAGGGTTCTTAGTCATGTTTGACTTATTTTTGGGACTTTGACAGGCTGTCAAAGGCGGAGCACAAGACGAAGCAAATATCGTGGGATATCGGCCCTTTTTTGGGTTTTGGGATTATGTAAAGGGTATGGGATGTTGACCCATGGGTTTACCCATGCTTAGGCCCAATTTTGTAATGTATAAATAGATGTCTAAGCGATGTAAGGAGTGGTGAATCTAGGTGATGTTTTGCTAAGTGCAAGTATGGTTTGTACATGCTTTGTGCTTACTATGAGAGACTTGCAGAGCTAAGTGCAAGTGGTTGTAACAGATTGTGGAAGGCTTTGTGTTGTAACGCAAGGAAGGAGGATCTAGCGAGGTGCGTAGATCTCCTGTCCTCTGCGAAGTGGGACTTGGATTCTCTATGCATGTAAGAAGCTTGACAGAAGATAATAAAGAAGAGAAGAGTTGGTGGACGTAGCCCTAGGGTGGGGGTGAACCATGTATATGTTGTGTTGCTCTATTATGTGTGATGTATTGATGTGTTTATGCGTTACAGCTAAGTGCTTTGATAGATCTATTTATGCTTTGTGCTTATAATGAATATGGATTCTAGATCTGACCTATTTGAATGTGCTTAGTGCTTGAATCCTCTAGATCTACTCTATCTCTTTATGCTAAGTGCTTAGACACATTAGATCTGAATAAGTGCTGCGATGCTCTGTTTTCTCTGCAAAGTAGATATTGGTTAAATATTGATGAACTGTTAATGCTAAGTACTCTGTTAAGTATTATAATCATAGATTTGTGTCCCAGCTAAGGTTGCAGACACTGGAGTCTTGCAACCACCCCTGCCTCTACCTCGGATGAGAATTCATCTGCTTCACAGGTGTTGTCGAAAGGGCCGGTAGTTAGGTTTTTTTTGGTGTGTTGTTGTAGTGTTGAACCCTGGGTCTGCCCCTATGCCAACAGTGGCCCAATTTTTCATGGATAATATCTTCAAACTTCATGGCATGTCGCATTCTATTGTCTCTGACAGGGATACCATGTTCACCAGCAATTTTTGGCAAGAATTGTTCAAGCTACAAGGCACCCAATTACATCTTAGCACCACCGATCATCCCCAGACTAATGGCTAAGAGGAAATTGTTAACAAGTGTTTGGAAACATATTTAAGTTGTTTTGCATCTTACCGCTAACATCAGTGGGCTCAATGATTACCACTAGTTGAATGGTGGTACAACACATCTTACCATACAGCCACTCGCATGACTCCTTTTGAAGTAGTATATGGAAAAAATCCACCATCATTTCTCTCATGCATGTTAGGTGTCTCTAAGGTTCAGGAGGTTGAAAAAAATCTTACAATGCGCGAGGCCATTCTCCGTACCCTCAAAGATAATTTGGTGATGACTCAAAATTGCATGAAGCAACAAGTCGATCAAGGTCATTCTGAACGTCAATTTGTTGAAGGGGACCAAGTGTTCCTTTGTCTGCAACCTTATAAGTAAACTTCACTCAAAGTTGAACATTGTCAGAAGCTTGCTCCCAAATTTTATGTTCCTTATGTCATTCTCAAGCATGTGGGGCTCGTTGCCTACCAGTGAGCTCTACCAAATGATTCTAAGCTCCATCATGTTTTCCATGTTTCATGCTTAAAGAAGGTGATTGGAAATAAGTTACAAACTCAAACCCATCTCCCTGAGTTGTATGAAGAAGGTTCCATTTGGTTATAGCCTGAAGCAGTCTTGGACTAGCGTGAACGTCGTATTCGTCAGTGCAACATCTAGGAAGTGTTAGTGTAGTGGAAAGATAGAACTCCAGAAGATGCCACTGGGAGCCCTCTACCATTCTGCAATAATTTCCTCATCTCAAGCCTTTAGGACAAGGTTGTTTTTCAAGGGGGAGGGCATGTTAGGGACCTAACCTCCCTAACCCCTCATGTAGGTAGAATAATATATTTTCAATGTAATAAAGGATGACATTAGTTTATAAGGCCTATTTAAGAAATGATATCAAGTCAATGTAAGAAGACCTAATAGAAGCTTTCTCTTCTAGAAAGATCTTCCACTAGAAGGTTCTTTAGAAGATAGAATTAGTATAAATAAGAGTAGGAGGCATGATAAGTTTTTGTATTGAGAATTATTGTAATAGAGCGCTACTTTGTTGGAGGTTTCCCCCTCAAAGAGACAAGTGAACATTGTTTCCTATCAACAAATGTATTGTTTTGCTGTTGTGGTTTCATATGTTGTGTTGTTTCGTTGTTATTTTCTGCAGTATTCATGTTTTTTTGCTATTACAATAGATCTTTTACCTTACAAAAGTTGATCAATACACCGCTTTGTTCAAAGAATTTTGTGGTGTTTTTACCTGGACTTATGATTATTTGAAGGAGCATGATAAGTCCATATTTCAACACGTCATACCACTAAAAGAAGGGGCAAATCCGGTCAGGCAAAAGTTGAGAATTGTAAATCCTAAATTAAAACCCCTGGTAAAATCTAAGTTGGAAAAGTTGAATAAGGTTGGAATATTCTTTCCTATTAGACACTCAGAATGGCTTTCGAATCCTATTATAGTAAGGAAGAAAAGTTGGGAGATTAGTCTTTGTGTTGACTTTAGATATTTGAACAAGGCAAGTATCAAAGATAATTATCCCTTTCCTAATATGGAAATCCTCCTGCAACAAGTAACGGGTTCATCTATGATGTCAATATTATATGGTTTCTATGGTTATAACCAAGTACTGGTTGCAGAAGAAGATAGACTTAAAATTGCTTTCATCACACCCTGGGAGACATATGCATATGTACACATGCCTTTTGGCTTGAAAAATGTTGGAGCAACTTTTCAGAGGGCAATGGATCATGCCTTCAAAGATTTAATTGGAAAATTTATGGTTGACTATCAAGACAATCTTACTATTCATTCCAGAGTAAAAGAAAATCACATCGAGCATCTAAGGCAAGTATTTGAGTGATATAGGTTATATGGAATATCTATGAATCCCAAGAAATGTTTGTTTGCAATTTCAGAGGGAAAACTCTTGAGACATATAATCATTAAAGAACAAATTTACATTGATCCGGAGAGAGTTAAATATATCAATGCATTGAGCCCTCCAATGTCAAAAAAAGGAGTACAATCATTCTTTGGCAAGATAAACTTTGTAAAAAATAGAATTTACATAAAGTAAAACCCTCAAAGGGGTGATGTCATGCCCTAGAAGGGTGGTGTTAAGCCTTAAATTGAGACATTGAGCATCAGGATGCAAATCATTGGGCCTTCAAAGACCAAGCGTCAAGTTGTCATGTGTTAAGTGTTGAATTTTCTAACTATGGTCGGTCTTCATAATGTGAAAAGTGAAAAGTGAAAAGTCATGTATGTTGGGGAGGTCAGTTTAGTATTAATAAGGAGCTAGTTTGGCTCATTTGTAACTCAAGCAATTCGCATCTCCTAGTAAATCTTGTGTTCTCTTTGTGATCTCTACTATTATTCTACAGTATTTATATGGTTGAATTTATGAAGTATAATTGCTTAATGATAAATTGAAAAGTGAAAAACAACATCATTAGAAGTATTTATCAGTTTTCATAATTATTGTGCTATTATCTATTGCACTATAAAAATCAACATGGTATTAGAGAGACAGTAAGAAGAGATCCATAGATCATCATCTAAGAAGACCTATCTTCAATAAACCTTTCTTCTCTTGAAATTCTATAACAATGATTTACACTATGAAATTAGAAAACAAGCTAGAAGGAGCTTCTAACTTCATGGCATGGAAGACAAGGATTGATCTTATCCTTTCCAAGATATTATCATTTCCAAGAAAAAAGTTCTGGACATTATGAAAGGAAATATTGTGGAACCAAAGAATGATGTAGAAAATGAAAAGGAACCTCAGAATAAAGAGGAAAAGGAAAAGTTCAGAGAAAATGACATCAATGCCATGAGTATCATTGTAGACTCTATTAGAGACCATTTGATTCCTTACATATCAAATCTAGATATGTCAAAGAAAATGTATGATGCCCTAACCAATCTATTTATAGTCAAGAATGTTGTTCTTGAAGAATGAGCTTTATGATACTAGAATGACGAAGGATGATACTATATCTTCACATTTTGTGAGGATCTCCCAACTAAGAGATCAACTCCAAGCTATCAATGAATTTTTTCTGATAAAGACATCGTGATTATTGCACTCAATAGTCTACATAGACAATGGGATGAATTCGCTTCAAGTATGAACACAATAAAGGGCTTTCCTACCTTTGAAGAGCTATGGACCTGTTGTGATCAAGAAGAATAAAGGATCGTATCAAAGGAAAGAATTCACAAAGAAGAATATGATCAAGCTTATGCAGCAAGATTCAAGAAGAATGGAGGCAAGAAGAAGTTTGGATTTCAAAACAAGAAATTAGGAAGGAGACCTAATCATCAAGGGAAAAGAGACATGTCAAAAGTCCAATGTTTTGGTTGCCATAAATTTGGCCACTATAAACATGATTGTCCTGAATCGACAAAGAAGAGGAAAGTAAGACACATCATGCTTCAGCTACCAATGTGAATGATGAAGAATCTTCAAAAAAATTCAAGCATGAAGATATTGATTTATTCTACTTCTCAACCTTTGCAAGATCTATTGAAGATAATGACGATATGTGGATGATTGATAGTGGATTTTCTAGACATATGACAAGTGATTGTGTCAATCTCTCAAGTATGGGGGATAAAATGATTTCTCATAGAGTAGAACTTGGAGACAACAACTCGTATGCAGTCATAGGAATTGGGAAAGCATCTATTGAGTTGGAATCATGTAACAATGTTCATCTTAGTAATGTTCTATATGTACCTGGTTTGATGAAGAATTTGGTCTCCATTTCTTATATAGAATATAAAGGAGATAGAATAGCATTTGTTGATGGGAAAGTACTTGTATGGCCCAAGGGCTCTAGTATAGATGATGCTAGAGTTATTGGAATTCGTGATGGGAGACTATATAAGCTCCTAGGTCAAAATACTCAAGCCCTTGTACATGATGAAGTCAATCCTAGAAAATTATGGCATAGAAGATAAGCTCACCTTCACTATCAATCGTTGTCATCTCTAAATAAAATGGTGGTAGGTGTACTAGAATTGCAACCAATACATGAAGGTGTTTGCAGAGGTTGTGCACTTGGGAAGAATATTAAGAAGCCATTCCCAAGCAATGAAAATATATCTAAGGAGATCTTGAACTTAATACATTCGGAAGTATATGGTCCTATGTCTGTGAAGTCTCTAGGAGGATTTCTTTACTATGTAATATTTATTGATGATTTCTCACGAAAGACTTGGATGTACCTATTGAAGACAAAAGATGAAGTATTTGAAAAGTTTCAAGAATTCAAGGCTAAAGTGTAAAACTTGACAGATAAGAAGATCAAGACTCTGAGGTCTGATAATGGAGGAGAATGCACCTCCAGAGAGCTCATTGCCTTTTGCAAAGTAGATGGGATTAAGAGGGAGCTTATTGGCCCAGATAATCCTCAACACAATGGCATGGCAGAAAGGAAGAATGGATCTATTGAAGAGTATGTTAAGGCAATGATGAATGATCAAAATCTATCCATGTTTCTATGGGGAGAAGTAGTTATGGTAGTCGTATATGTTCAGAATAGAAGTTCTCATCGTATTGAAGAAGCTTTCTCTGTAAAGAAACCAAGTGTTGAACACCTAAGGATCTTTGGATGTCCTATTTATATTCATGTTCCCAAGGAAAAAATAAAGAAGTTGGAACATTCAGGAAAGAAGGTCATATTCATTGGATATAGCAAGTCATCAAAAGCTTATAGAATCTATATTCCAGGACAACAAAAAGTTGAATTCAGTTGGAACGTGACTTTTGATGAAAATATTTCTTATAGGAAATCTATAGAATATTCCATGGAATCCAATGACGAAGAGGAACATTACGATCCCAACGAAGAAAGTACATGTTCTCCAGATCATCCTGATGAAGAACCAGAACAGCCACTTGAACCTGTGGAACCAGTTATTGTTTATGGGATAAGAAAGACACCAACATGGCTCAAATATACCTTGTAGGAAGTAGTAGGACATGAAGCTCCAAGTGGAACCTCCAAGGAAATAAAGAGACCCAAGAGGTTCTCTAGTTATGCGACACATGACAAATCTTGTGAATACAAAACCTTCCACCTTTGAAGAAGTAGTCAAGAAGAAAGAATGGAAGGAAGCTATGAAGGAAGAATATCAATCCATCATGAAGAAATATGTATGGGAAGTTGTGACTAGACATGAAGGGAAGTCTGTGGTAAATTCAAAGTGGATTTATAAGATTAAACATCCAGTGGATGGAAGTGTTGATCAATACAAAGCAAGTTTTGTGGCTAGAGAATTATCCTAGAAAGAGGGAGAAGACTATGATGAGACATTTTCTTATGTTTCTAGATACACTTCTATCAGATACATTATCTCTCTTAATTTTTCCATGGGATGGAGTCTACATCGGATGGATGTGAAGACAAATTTTCTCAATGGAGTGATTGAAGAAGAAGTGCACATAGAGCAACCTCAAGGTTTTGAGGTGCACCAGAGAGAGTCCCATGTTTGCAGATTAAATAAATACTTGTATGGACTCAAGCAAGATCCAAGAGCTTGGTATGCACGGATTGCCAACTACTTGATGAGACTTGGATTCTCCAAGAGCTATGCTGATACAAACCTTTATTACAAGTTTGTGAATGATGCACCTGTGATTCTACTACTATATGTTGATGACTTATTTCTAAAAAGTGCAGAGCCTCTCACTATTTAGTGTAAGAGGGAGCTAGCCTCTGAATTTGACATGAAGGATCTTGGTATCATGCACTATTATTTGGGACTAGAATTATGGCAGAATCCTGCTGAAATATTCCTCAGGTCAAGGAAAGTATGTTGTGAAGATCCTTCAGAAGTTTGGGATGATGAATTGAAAATCCATGGAAACTCCCATGGTGACAAACCTAAAGAAGTTAAGAGACTATGATTATGATCTAGTAGACCCCTCCATGTACCGACAGTTTATTGGCTCATTGATGTATTTGGTTAATACCAAGCCAGACATTTTCTTCATTGCAAACACGTTGAGCGAGTTCTGGTGGAACCGAGACATGAGCATTGGATAGCCGCAAAGCACATTTTGAGATATTTGTGTGGCACGCTAAATTATGGTTGAAGATATGTCTCAAATAGTTATGTATTGTTGCAGGGATATACAGATTCTGATTGGGCAGGGAGTGCAAGTGACAGAAAGATTACTTCTTGTGTATGTTTCAGTTTGGGCTATGCTATGATATATTGAGATAGTAGGAAACATAAGTTTGTCACACTCAACACTGCATAGGCAGAGTATATTGCAGCTTGTGATGCTTGTACGAAAGCAGTATGGATCTGTAAGTTGGTTTCTGGACTATTTGACCAAGCACTGGATTCAACCATGACATATTGTGATAATCAAAGTTGTGTGAAGCTTTCAAAGAACCTTGTGTTCCATGACAAGTCAAAGCACATTGAGATCAAGTACTAATACATTTGTGATTAAGTCTAGAAGGGAGAAGTAAATCTCTAATACATCTCCACAGATGAGAAGATCGCAGATATTCTGATGAAGTCCTTTTCCAAAGGGAAGTTTGTATACTTCAAAGACAAGTTGGGGCTTGTGGATATTAATCCCTTGGTTGAGAGGGAGTGTTGATATTCTTGCATTGTGGATAGTCTGTGTGTTGTTGGACTGACATTATGCCTGTGGAGAATGGTCCAAGTTGGACAGATAATTGATGTACCATGGATTGAAATTATCATGTGGCAAAGATGGTGACCTGATCAAGATGAATGGTTTTCCCCCTATGGCATGAATGATGACCTGATTAGGGAGGTTGGTACAGGACTGACATTTTCTCTATGGCACATATGGTGACCTGATTAGAGAAAGAGGTTCGGGATTGACATTCTTCTATGGCACATATAGTGACCTGATTAGAAGAATGGTCATTATATCCCATGGCGTGACTTTCAACATCTGGAAGGACTGGCATTCTTCATGTGGCACAAATGGTGATCTGATCAGGAATAATAGTCCTTGTAGTCACGGGACACTCCGTTGAGTGTGTGACAACTGCGGGACACTCCGTTGAGTGTGTGACAACTGCGGGACACTCAATTAAGTGCGTAGGTTTCAACACCTGACTTATTCAAGAATCATGCCTGATTACTCAAATGAAGTATGGCTCAGAGAGTTGATGCCATATGATGTGTCATATGACAGGTTATTGTTGATGTTGCAGATGATGATGATGATATTTTTTTATATGACCTTTTCATAGATAGATTTTTTTTGTCAACTTGAGTACATTTAGTTGGTTGTTATGAATACCTTCATAGTTAAGAGGGAGTGTTTAATTTTGTAACTATGGTTGGTATTCATAACGTGAAAAGTGAAAAGTGAAAAGTCATGTCTATTGGGGAGGTCAATTTAGTATAAATAAGGATCCAGTTTGGCTCATTTGTAACTCAAGAAATTCACATCTCCTAGTAAATATTGTGTTCTCTTTGTGATCTCTACTATTATTATACAGTATTTATATGGTTGAATTTCTGAAGTATAATTGCTTAATGATAAATTGAAAAGTGAAAAACAACATCATTAGAAGTAATTATCAGTTTTCAGAAATATTGTGCTATTATCTATTGCACTAGAAAAATCAACATTAAGGTGTCATGACGTGCATCTCCTTCCTTCAAACCACATCACATCACGTCTGGAACCATCAAGCACACCAAAACCCTAGCCTCCACATGATGTTAAGGGCTTAGGAGGTGACATCCTAGGCCTCCAAAGGCCAACGCCCAAGTGCAAAAGGCAACGATGTCATCCTCTAATGTTTTCAAAGTGCCTCCAAAGGCAACATCCTTTATACCTTGCACACAAAGTTTTTGGGGTCCTTTGCCCATCCTATGGGGTATGGCGTGCATACTTGGGGTTTTTAACCCCTCATGAAGGTCAAAATGGCATAATTCCTCCATGGATAGATTTCACCAAGCAAGGTCCTACAAAGACAAACAAATACGCCCTCCAAGGGTTCACAAGTCACATGTATCATGCTAAGTAAGGCACATTTAATAAAAGAACCACACAAACATGTGCATCAAGTCCCCCTTTTTCAAACTAAACAAATGCTCAAAGACCTCATAAAATTTTCCAAATTCAAGTATGGGAGGGTTGTCATGGTGTCCTATTTAGTAGACCAGTCCCAAAGTCAAGGAATGTTTCCCAAGAAGACCCTCTCTAAGTCATGTAATGAGTATGAGGTGGATGGGGGTATGACTTTTTGGCATGGGGTTCTTGACATATCAAGGGATCATAGTGTCTCATTTATGGGTGCCTTTGTGGAGGGTGTGTTGCATCCCTTGTTTGCAATGCAACCTTTTTCCAAGCCCTTTTATTTGCCATTAATTTATTATGGTCCAAAACATTGAGTGTTATGTGCAATGGAAAGTAAGGAGCACTGCAATTCCACTTGAAGTTAGGAACACATCGAGTGTCATGTGCAAGGAAAGTAAAAGACACTACAAATTCATTCCCCCAACAAGTAAGACATTTATTAATTATGTGTTTTCCTTTTTAAAGGTCCTTCAATTTCTTATGGAAAAACATTTTATTGCTCTCAGGACCTTAGGGCGAGCATCTAGAGGGATAATTTATGGCTTTTATCTTTTGCCAGCTACAATACCCTTGGGCCCTTAGCCCCTTCTTCCGATGAAATGAGGTGCAAGCCCTTCTTGGGGTCAATAAACCCAAAAACCAAACAAATGAAGAAATAGAGGGGAAGGAGTGTGAAAAGTGATAAGTATGTGCAGGAATAGTAAAATGACCCTTCAAGGAGAACCCCAGTAGCAACCCTTTTCTCGAGGGTGACCCACTTACTAGGAGACCATGTCGACCATCAAGGTGAAATGAGGAAAAAGGTATAATTTCCAAGCAAATGTTTCCATAATCAAGAGAGGACTCATTGCAACATGCTCAAATGATTCAATTATTAAAGTGACGCTTACCACGAGATCAGAGTTGTTACCTCATTAAGAAAAACCTGTTGTCTTTTTTAGGCCAAGATGGTGTGGTGGACGATGTTGTTGTCGATGAATGGTGATGTGTGGTGAGAAAAGGGGATTTTTCCACTCATCTGGTTGTTGACACTCCATGTCTTCAACCTGCGGGCCTTGAGACATCATCTCCTTAGTTACCCCTAACCTGGGGGGTAACAATAGTGAAGAATTAATTTGAAATAAAACACTTCATTTATAGACATTGAGGAAATGATTAAATATTAATAATTCCTCTTAAATTAGTTTAGTAAAATAACTCTTTAAATAGATCATTGAATAATTTGAAACCTTCTCTCTATAACACATGTTATATAAAACTCATCTTTTACATTTACAATAATGTGTTTGATCATTTTAAAGTATGTGTATTGATGATAAGTGAAATATTTACTTAAAACATCTTAATTTAAATTCTTTAACATAGTTTAAAATAAACAATGAATTACAAAAACTTCAATTTTCATAAAAGATAAATAATCAATTTTCATAAAAGATAAATACATCCAATAGATACTTACATATTAAAAATTTCTATTCTCCCATCCAAGTACCCATGACATGGGAAATGTACCAAAACTTTGCTCTTACAGCCAAAAACCATCATGTGAAAATGTACAAAAATTTGTAACCATGTTGTGGGAAATGTATAAGAACTTGGCTTTGACATCACAAGCAACATTCAAATTTTAACATGTTTGGGCTCTTCCAAGGGGTTTTGGCTCGTTAGAGAAGTGCTGACTAAAATTTGGCCTTCAAAATAAATATAAAATCTAAGATTTTACATGTTAATTAAGAAGGAAAAAATTGATAAAAATGTTTAAAAAAAAAATGGTTTTTTTAATAAACCATAAATAATTATTTCACATAATCCACTGTATCTTTCACAATCTACCATATCACATGTTTATTTATATAATTATGTTTATTTTTATTAATTATATAGGGTCCATTGTATATTTTATATAATCCACCATATCACGCATTTATTTCTTGAACTTGTAAGTGCTTTCCACAGTGCTCTACTCAAGAAACATTGATCTCTACGACATGATAATGGCATCTTTTGGATCTAATTGTAGCATCCATTTATAAAGAAACCTTGTATTCATATTCATATTGCATAGATATATGTATGCACTATCATTATCCCGCATGATTTTCATCAACGTGGCATATCCCCTCAAAGCCTACATTTTATTTAAATCGATTAGAGGCAAATGTTCAAAGTTTACATGGATTGTGAATGCAAATGCACGAGATGCGCCATAGGATTTTGTTTAGGTAGTGATGGAATATATATTTGTTAGATGTACATTGAGTGGAATATACATATAACAACATATAATGTTGTACAGATAGTTGATCAAACAATTTTATGTTTTTTTTGTCAGTTACTATTAAGTGTATATATGTTGTAAATGAAAAAGAAAAACAGAAAATAAAAATAGGAGTCAGAAGCAAACATGTATTAAGTCACAAGGTCATGGTTTTTTTGACGATATATAAGTCACATTACAGTTTATATTTTGTACATGGAAAGTTTCTTTTGATTCAAATTTGAATATCAATGAAATTGCTTTTTTCCGTTGGAAGAAAAAAAAATATAATGTTGTACATCACTCTGGGGAACTCAATGCACACCACTCCAAGATACTTAATTCTCGACTTCTCACTATCAAATCATGTACATTGCAATTCAGGAATACACTATACCAACATTCTTTGACTAGTTCATGTGAAATATCATATGGTATAGTGTATCCAATCAAATTAGCATTTAAACTTACCAAACACATTAGTGGGTGGGGTTTCATATTAAGTGCTACTTCCAGTTTGTAATATGAATAATGCGCCATTACATTTTTCTTATGGGCGGGGGAAAATAAACATAGAAAAAATAAATTGTTTTGAATCCCATTGGGTGGCTTAATGTACTATGCATCTATTTGAATAGTGCAATCCTTGAATGAACGGAAAAGCTCTGTCGAGAGATCATACGATACTTGAATGAATGCAAAAGCTCCATCGAGAGATCATATGATCCCTGGATGAATGCAAAATATCTTTGTAGAGATTGTACGGTGCGAGCCTGGCATAATTAATAGGATTGAGATGGTGATCGTTGATTTTGTAATCTTTCTCAAAGATAGTTATGTGGCAAGAAATATCTCACTAGTCATGTCCAACTAAAATTGGTCTTACATTCCCGCTCTGAGCTAGTTCCCGTCCAACCCATGCATGTTGCTTCATCTTCTATTTAAGCTATGTATCTTGAACATTTCCTTCAACGTTTTTGCAGGATTCATCTTGTGAATTCTATTATTTTTAAAGTACAATTTTTTTATTATAATAGTGATTGGAAATCCTTTGTATTTGTGTTTTTTCCCACTATTTGATATATATATATATATATATATATATATATATATATATATATATATATATATATATATATATATATT
>ML819445.1:62782-79496 GCA_009831015.1 Picea engelmannii
CTAACTACATATAATTGTACATTCTAGGAAACTCAATGCAGACCACTCCACGATACTTACTGCTTGACTTCTCACTATTAAGTCATGCTCGCTGCAATTCACGTATACACTATACCAACATTCTTTGACTAGTTAATGTGAAATATCATATAATATGGTGTATCCAATCAAATTAACATTTACACTTACCAAACACATTAGTAGGTGGGGTTTCATATTAAGTGATACCTTCAATGTTATTTTATTGGAATATTAATAATGCCCTATTACATTTCTCTTTTGAGTAAGAAAAAGCAAACATAGAAAAAATAAATTATTATGAGTCCCACATGGTGGCTTGTACTATGCATCTATTTGAATAGTGCAATACTTGAAAAAATGCAAAAGCTCTTGAGAGAGATCGTACAACACCTAAATGAGTGCAAAAGCTCTCGAGAGATCATAAAATACCTAAATGGATGCAAAATCTCCGTCCATAAATCATACAGTGCAAGTCTGACATAATTAATAGGATTGAGATGACAGTGGTTAATTTTGTAATCTTTCTCAAAGATAATTATGTGAGAAGAAAGATCTCACGAGTCATGTCTTGCTAAAATTGGTTTTCCATTCCCGCCCAGCGCAAGCATGTTGTTTCAACTTTTATTTAATCCGTGTATTTTGAACATTTTCTCCAATTTTTTTGCAAGATTCAACTTGCAAATTTGGTTTTGTCTAATTGTTCTATGTTTTGGTTTTTTTCGTCAGAATCCGACGACATAAATCTGGACAAAATCCCAATTTTATATTCTTTAAATTGCATTTATGAATGCATAAATGGATTCAATGTGTTGAAAAACCCTAAGGCACTCGAATTATACAGACTTAGCCACTCAAATATGCAGATCCAACACTTTCTCGCTAGATTTTAGGCAAAATTAAATAGAAAAAATATCCAAAAAAAAACAAAACATAAAATGTTTAGACTACAACTAGAAATTATATTATTTGCTAGAGAGTTACAACTGCAAATTCTATTATTTGCTAGAAAACTTCTTTTGCCAAAGCTTTTCATCTCCCTTACTTTTTCAAGCTCTTCTTTGTTTGTTTTTTTACCAAGTTTTATTATTAAAAATTTGAAGAATTTAATTATATGACACCACTATATTTTTAAATTACAATTTTTGGATTATATAATAGCTTGTAAATTATTTGGATTGATATTATACTTTTTCTACCATTTAAAAATAAATAAATTATTTATTAAATTTTATTGGAATTTTACAAAAATTTTACATAATTATTGTTTAATTTTTTAAGATTTTTAAATTACAATTTTTAGATTATAATAGTGATTGTAAATTTTTTGGATTGATGTTGTTATCTCCAACTCTGAGGGATAACTAAGGAGATGATGTCTCGGGGCCCTCAGGTTACAGACATTGAGTACAGAGAAACAATTTGACCAGCAGTGTCCAACTGCATAGACAGAGACCCACCTCACCACCATAGTTTTGGGATTCATCATGAGGGTATCCACCACATCAGCTGGCTTTCGGAAGACATTAGGTCTTTCTCCATGAGGTACAAGCTAGGTATTATGGTGAGTGCCATTTCAATATTTGAGGCATTTGATTTTGTTGCATTTTTAACTTCTTTTGATTATGTAACATCTACTTGGAAATTATGCTCTTTGTCGTGTTTCACTTTGGTGGTTGACATTGCACCCTAGTAAGTGGGTCACCCTTAGGGATAGGTTTGTTACTGGGAGGTCCTCTCGACGAGTCATCGTGCCATTCTCAACCGTACTTGTCACTTTCCACACTACATGTCCTCATCTCCTTACCTTTTGGGATTTTCAGGTGTACTGACCCAAGAAGGGATTGTCCCTCCTTTCATGGGAAGAAGGGGTTGAAGGCCTAGAGGCTTGTAGCTGGAAAAAGATAAAATCCAATCATGAACCTTCTAGATGCTTGCCCAGGGATCCCAAGGACAATGAAATTTCTCTCATAAGAAATTGATGGGACCCGTGAAAAATAACTAATACAAAATGCCAACCAAGGAGGAGCATGTGTGGGCACTGTTTTTCATGCTTAGGTAGAAACCCCACACATTGTTTTCAACTTGGGGAAGCATGATGTGACCAGGGTAGATGTAATACCCCAAGGATGAGCCCTTGTTGTATTTATGAATTGCAAATATGTTTTATACGTTGGTGAGCCGAGTGTTGATAAGCTGGTGGGATTATGTGTTTATTGGGCCGAAGAGCCTAAGTGTTAAAGGCCAAGAGCCTGATTTGTATATGTAATTATGCAAAATCATTAATAAAATATAAACATCGTTGCGTGCAAACCGACCACAAAGAAAGAGTGATGGGGGACTAAGCTTCCACAAGGTGGGTAAGGGAAAGGGGGCTAAAAGGTTGGAAAGGGGGGTAAGCTTAGGGGGCTTAAGTCCTTGAGAATAATAATTTATGATTATTCCAAAGCTGTGTAAAAGACATGTTTTTATCCTAAGTCCTAGGAGAGGCAACACATGCAGCTCCAACGTGTGTAAAAGGGAATGCATGCAGCTCCAGGGAGACAAGTGTCGACCTGGGCGCATGCAACTAAAGGGGAAGACTCAGCGCATGTTGTGGGTTCTTTCGCCATTCAGGCATCCACTGTCTGTCCTACTGTGCATCCGCGTCTGATCCCTGCATACCCTCACGCAGCTCTGAAACCAGAAAATCATGATGTTTTCCTGAGAAGCCGATGCATCCTCTATCTGAAATGTTGAGTCTATGTTCGACCTCTGCGTGGATTCCTTGTCACATACCTTGGAAACCAGTGGCAAACCCGTGGATTGAGCCATGTCACCTGTGTGTCCTGTGAGCCCAACCTATCCGCTCTTGCAGATTCGATTTCGTACCTGAACTGCCTTTGGGTTGCTGCCTTTTGTTTTTCCTAAGTGGAATTGCCCATTTGTTGTTGTTGTTATCCTCACCTTGTGGGAATTGGGATGAAACTGGTTGAAGAAGAGGGTTGTCAGGCCCGTGGTTGAAGAGGCAGGTTGTCAGGCATGTGGACAGCTCTCTCCAGGTGAGAGAGTTTGTTGGGAAGTGGTTTTCTCGTAGAGAGAGTCCAGCACCAGCTACGAAGCTCTGAGAATTCCTGATCCAGCATGTTGTCGAGACCCAAAGAGGGAGGTGAAGCAGCCGATGGACTATGTGACAATGAATGTGTATACTCCCGGGTGGAACAGGCATGTGGGGAATGAGAGTTTGTGAGTAGTGGGCGTAAGAAGACTCCTGGAGAGAATCCTTTCGGTTGCTTTGTGTAGTTTTCCTGTAACCTCGGCCTAGTCTATGATTCTTTTGCCCTCAGTGGAGCTTGGTCCCAGCTTGGGGGTGACACACTGCTGAGAGTGATGAGTAGCGTGGTCTAAGGCTGGGAGGTTCATGGAAGGTTTGCACATAGTTGGTGGAGTTACTCCAATTTCAAAGATAAGTATCATTATGTGTTTAATTTCAATTAAAATGCATGTATGTGATGCTTGTATGTTTTCATGTATTCCGTTGCATGTATGAGTTGTTGTTAATTCTATTTAAGTTTGTATGATGACAGTAACTCTATGTTATATGTGTTAATTTGATTTAATGCATATTATATATAAGTGTGTATTCCGCAGTAGTGGCATTTCCCGGCCTGTGGGTGGTCGGGGATGTTACAATATGCTATTAGAGCCATGGTTTCAACGTTGAGCCTGGATGGGCCGGATAAGTGGTCTTTGGACCTAAGGTTTCAAGTGGAAATGGTGTTCGGAGGAACCAATTTCGAACCTTATAATGTTTCTGAGTGCCAAGGGATTACTTGGTCGTGTTACAAAGCTCAGGAGGAATAGCGGTAGAATAAAACCACAGTCGACGTGGTATTTGACCACAAAGAGAGAGAGCTCAAAACTTGGGGTGTTGGAGCTATAGGATCTGTTCGGAAGGAGAGGAAAAACCTTTACGACCGTCAGATATGGAGAAAGTGCAGAAAGGATAACCTGAAAGCACTTCGAACTTTGTGACACCAGTGAAACTGAATGCAAAGGTAAGAGAGAGGCTGAAACCCGAAGCTCCGAAGTCCGAAGGAGATCTACAGTGTAGATCGTAGGAAAAGAGCTTGACTATTAGATCTGTGTCCAAGAAGGCAAAGGGAAGTCACTTCGGAGGATTTCAAGTGTGGAGTATGACAAACTCCCGAAGTCTCGAAGGTCGAAGTAGATCGCAACCGTCTGTTACAAAGGACACGCGTCAAGAGATCATGTACTTTGGGTGGAAGTACTTCGGGAGGAGGCAAGTGTTGTGAGTTTGAAACTCCCGAAGCCTGAAGTGTCGAAGTCACTCATAGGCGTTGATCGCGAAGGAGGACATGCGTCGGTAGATCGTGAACTTCGAGAGAAAGCACTCCGAGCAAAAACAAGCGTAGAGGAGTTGAAACTCTCGAACCCCGAAGAGTCGAAGTGGTGATTCATGATGACGTCACCTCGAGGCAACGTGGACACATGGGTTGTGTGCCAAGTGTAAGTAGATTTCAAACCGTGGAAGATTGATATGGCATTTGGAACGTGACGAGTGTCACCCATCTGAATGGGCCACGTATCAGTCGCTAGTATTCCACCATGTGGCATCTTGTATGAGCAGGGTTAGTGGGGCTCAAGGTTACATAATGTAGTTAAAGTTCGGAGGACCCACAGTGGCATTGATCACGATACATCAAGATCATCGGCCAGGAGACATTGCGGGGACCCAAGTTGCACGGAAGCTAATTCTCCAAGGCGGTCCCACAATCCAAACCTCGGTTTCATTGAGGGGTTACGTTTCAGTGTTAGAAGAATTATGGGACTAAAGACGGGTTGCTCCAACCCACCGATTGCATGCCCCTGCAATTGGAAAACGTTAAGTGATGTGACATAATGACGTCACCAAAGTGATTGGGAATGTTCAGAGATTAACAATTCGGATGTGTGGAAAAAGTCCCAAAGACCCGGGACTCAGACACTTGAGGTTCCATAGTAAGTGTCAGTCATCGGATGTTGAGTAGATGTGGATGGTTGAACCGCCCTACTGTGCGAGTTGGGTAACTCGGATCTCCGAGTGATTGTTGTGTGGTGCTTGGAAATCTTTCGAAGCTGAAGGCCCGAGTAAGCGTTTATTGATCTAGCGCTTGGTCATGACCCATGGTCATATTGGTTGGGGACTGAGAGAAAGGGGCTAGTGCCCGAAAACTTCACAGAGAAGATCCCTGAAAGAAAATGGAGTTTGAAATTTTTCTTGAATCAGATTTGTTTATGAATGTTGTGGGATTTGTTAAGGAATGACGAACTGACAAATTCTGGTTGTCTACACGTTGTGTTTGCAGAAGTTTAATGAGTGCAAGAACTGAATAAGAGTTGCCACTGAGTGCAAAGAAATGAAAGAGGCACAGACTGCTTCCAGTTCAGAGAATGAAGCAAAAGGAATGGATTTCCATTTGGGAGTTGAAGGATCGAACTCCAATGGGCATGGAGAAGAGATAGATAAGGAATGCCATATGATGAAAATCATTGAAAGATTGCAGAGAGATGCCCAGACTCACCAAGAAGATAACAGAAAGCTCATGCAAGCTAAGGAACAACAGGGATAATTCAACTTAAAATTGATGAATAGTCTGGAGAGAGTAGAAAAGAAGTTGGACAAGGAGAGAGACTCGAGCAAAACAGGGATTTACCAGACTTTTGAGGGAAGAAGATCAAGGAGTGTTGGTAGACACCATCATCTCTCCCAAGGTCGCTCCAAGTGGAGGGCACACAGTAGTTCAAGCCCATCTCCTACTAGAAAGCACAAGAGATCTAGAGTGGATGAACTGAAGGGCGAAATGAAAAAGATTAAGCCTCCTACGTTTGATGGAGAACATAAGAAGGAGGAAGATGCCAAAACATGGTTGCTTGGCATGAGGAAATATTTCCAACTGCAAAACTATTCCTCTCATGACGAAGGAAGAATTGCAATGTATCAAATGAAAGGAAAAGCATCCATGTAGTGGGATCAACTTGTGCAGGTGCAACACATTAGAGAGAAATATATCACTTGGAAAGAATTCAAGAGGTATTTCGAAAAGAAATACTTGACTAAGAGATATTATGACAGAAAGATGAAAGAATTCTTTGAACTCAAGCTGGGCAACATGACCATTGATGAATACGAACGAAGGTTCTTGGAGTTGTTGAAATATGTTCCCTTCATCAAGGATGAGATTGTCAAAATTCAAAGGTATCTGAGTGGACTACCACCTTCCATTGGGGACAAGATTCAGTATGATGACCCTAAGACTATGGAAGAAACGATAAGGAAAGCAAAATGCTTATATGAGCAGCAAAGAGAAAAGCCTACTTTTCAAAAGGCTTGGGATGACCAGAAGAAGTTTAAGAAAGAGCACAAGCATAAGGGAAACAAACCTCCCTTTTTCAGAAACAGTCCTCAAGGGCAGCCATCGTTTAGAGAGCCCGAGAACGGTTGACGTAGGGGGACAAAGTCCAAGGCAAACGCCCATTCAGTTTTGGGGCTATCAGGGGAACCACAAGTACAAAGATTGTCCCCGTAAAAATGGCCAAGTGAGAGTTGTCCATAATGTTCAGCAAGTTGAAACAATGGAGGACATGGGCAGTAGAATACCCAGGATCTATGCAGCCCTGGACAACAAGCAAGCTGAATTTCAATCACACATGATTGAAGTGGAAGGTATGATCAACAACCATGCCTTTACTATTTTAATTGATTCAGTGGCTAGTCATAGTTATATAGACGCTAGGGTGGTGGAAAGTTTGCAATTGTCGAGAAGCAAACATGGAAAATCTTGGTTAGTGAGCTGGCTACAGGAACCAAGAGAAAGCTTACGAATTTGGTTAAGTCATGTCCAGTGGACATGAATGGACTGAACACAAGGGCTGAATTGAACATTCTGCCTTTAGGTTCCTATGATTGTCTAATTGGGATGGATTGGTTGGACCAGCGCCATGCCATCCTAGACTGTCGTAACAAGGCATTCACTTGCTTGGATGAGGAGGGGAATCGGAAAACAGTCCAAGGAATTCCCAGAGTTGTTGCTATCATGGAAATCTCAGCAATACAGCTGAAGAAGTGCTACAGGAAAGGCTATCAATTATTTGTAGCTTGTTATCGCACAGTTTGTAGGGAGGACAAAAGCTTGAAATTTGTAGGTCAAACTGGCGTAACAGTAACCTATCCCACCCAATGTCACCACGACGGGGAGGTTCTTTCTCTTTATGGGGGTTAGGCCTAGGGAAGACGTCCCCGATAACCTGGAGTTTTGAAAAGGCAAAAGGATAATAGGTCAAAGACAAGTTTCCCCTTCACAGATTACCACCAAAGTAGATAGTCCCGGCTAAACTGCCAATAACAAAGTATAACCAAAGAGAAGAAAAGCCCCTACTCGAGACAAAGCAACAAGGAAACTAATACGTTCACTTCTTGGTTAGTACTTCATATAAATCAGTGACTGTCTGATATTCAATATAAGCAATTATGGCAATAAATATTGACAAAGTCAATGTTTATTAATGTAGCAATGCAAATAATATCACTTCCTCAATAAATACTAGAATGACATGGCATTCAATGCAACAAATCAACACACCATCTAATAAATGCCTTTAACTATCATTCAATTGCTTATAAAATGAAACGTTGTTGCATCAAGATGAAATAACCAAGGGTGACGTCAACATTCTAGGGTTAGTAGGTTAGGGTTAGTGTAGTTAGGGTTTCAGTTTTAAAAGAAGTTTGAGAGTATTTGGATTTGATTTCACTTCAACGTTGGAGGCTGGAGATCAGTGCCTTAGGGTTAAAGGAGTCAATAAATGATGGATGCAAGAGTTGAAGGGAAAGAGATTTCAAAGGACTGGAGGAAAAAGTTTCAAGGTGTTGCTAGAGCAGGGCCTTAAACGCAGAACCCTAGGGGAGAGAGGCTCACTCCGGTGTTGCAAAAGCAAGGCCTCGTGCTCTCTCCTCCTTCCCGGCAAACAGCTAGCCCAAAAACAGGAAAAAATAGACCAAGACAGGAGGTTTTGTTGAGGGAGGTGTTGCTAGAGCAAGGCCTATCAACAAACCCTAGAATAGTACGGCCCTAGTGTAGTAAGCCTAGGCCAGGGACGTCTCACTCTTCTTGGATAAAAAGGGTACAACTAGCATAAGGAAGAAAGAAAAATGAATGTAGCTATGGCTAGGCCCTCTTTTTCCTCTTCAATGGCTTAAGGCTTCTCTATCAGGGGACATGAGACAAAAACCTACTTGTGTGTTTGTCCCCTAGGGTTTTGATTTAGCAATATTTATAAATAGATGCAAGAAATCAAACTACAACCATTCAATCAAGAAGTTTTGCAGAAAAATACTTACAAATCATGAAGAAATAACCATGCAAACCCTAGTTGTAACACCTTCCTTCAAGAGAAACACCATAAATGCCAAAAATATCTTCCTTCAACAAGTTCGCATCACTTAGTTCATCCAAAAACCCCAATAGGGTACTAAAATCAGACCTCACTAATGAGTGAGTGATAATTGATGATAAAGTGAGAGTGAAAACCCTCAATATATAATGTATCAATGACCTAATTTACTTTTTAGGTCATAAAAAGGCCGACAAGGCCATAATACCAAAATCATATTGTTTTTACATTAAATTGTTAAACTAAATCCTAAATCAAGCTGAAAAGGAAATAAAATCCCCTTCAAAGGAGATGTCAGTCTCTTCTGAGACACATGGGGCATCCTGGAGAAAAACGTTAGCCCTCATTAGGCCTCTCCAACTTGCCACACGTGCCAATGCTACCTAATCTGCCTCCTAAGGCGTCCATGACGTTGGGTGACATCCTAGGACTTCCAAGGCCAACGTTCCACTGAAAAGGGGCCATTCCCCCTAGGACTAGTCCTGCCAAAGTGCCCCTGATGGGACGTCCTCTTCCTCTCAGGTGAAAAACTTATGACCATCCTCTGCCCTGTATCTGCCCCATGATGGGGTCTCAGCATCCATCTGGTGGGCTCTTCAGCCCCATGGAGGTCCGAACTGATCATCTCCCCATGTGTATCGGTCCAAATGGTACCTGTCCATCGGGTATGGTCCTGCACATCAAAAGCTACGCCCTCCATGGGCTCATCAGTCACAAGGATCATAGCAATGTCAATCGCATTTCAACATTAATATTATCAAACATATGCATAAAATCCCTAGTACATCTGCCAATAGCTCAAAGACATTACACAAGCCTGCAATACAAGTTTGAGGAAAAAGACAAGGTATCCTATTGGGCTAGTGTCCACAGAAAAAGGAAAGTCCCCAGAGAGAAATCATCTAAGCCATGCAAGTGGATGATGTGGTCAGAGGAGGTCCAAGCAAGTGGGTGCAGTAAGGGCCAAGGATGCAATGTGCTACCTGTGGGTGCCTTTGTAGAAGGCGAGTTGTACCTGTCATGGATGCAATTTTTTCAAGCCCATTTTGCCTTATTCTTTTATTCTTTTGTTTTTCTTTTTGTTCAAGAGCTAACTAGGGGACACTGCCTTGGCATGGTGACCAGAGCTAACAACGTTACCCACAAGTACTTTCACAGAGATGAGAAGGTTGGCTCGTGATGAGACCCCCTTTCCCTTGGCCATGCAACCAAGAGTCATTGCCCTGGCGTGGTAACTAGCTGATGGCAATGTCATACTGCTAGGTACCCATGGACCTAATAGGCTGGCTCGTGATGAGACCCCCTATCCTCTAACTAGATCCTGACTTTTATTTACTTGTTTTTTTGTTCAAGAACTAACCAAGGGACACTGTCTTGGCATGGTGACCAGAACTGACAGCGTTACCCACAAGTAATTTCACATAGATGAGAAGGTTGGCTTGTGATGAGACCCCCTTTCCCTTGGCCATGCAACCAAAGGTCACTACCCTGGAGTGGTAACCAGATGGTGGCAATGTCATACTGTTAGATACCCATGGACCTAATAGGTTGGCTCATGATGAGACCCCCTATCCTATGATTAGGTCTTGTTTTGTTATTTTTTGGGTCCCTCTTGTTTCTTGCTGAGAGGATTTTTACTGCCTTCTCGGGGATCCTTGGGCAAAGCATCTCAAGGTTTTATTCCTAGGATTTTGTCTTTTACCAGCTGCTTTTACCTTCTGGGCCTTTAGCCCCTTCTTCCCATGAGATAAGGTGCAATCCTGCAAATAGGTCAACCCAATGCCTGGACAAGGGGAACAGGATAAATGAGCGGGAGATAAGATGAAACAATGGTGCTATGATGGGAGCAGACGATGGTTTTTCAGAGATCCCCCAAGTGGCAAACCAAGACCTACGGGCACAGGCTTGCTAGGGTACCTTGTCAATTTCCCCAAGCATGGTCAAGTGGGATAATGTAAGATCCAAGCAGTTGTTAGAGATAAAAGGAATCAGATGCATATATTTAAAAATCTCAATGATGGGCACCTTGTCAATTTCCCCAAGCATGGTCAAGTGGGCTAATGTAAGATCCAAACAGTTGTTAGAGATAAAAGGAATTAGATGCATATATTTAAAAATCTCAATGATCAAAAGTGACACATACCATGATACCTGGACCAATTACCTCATGGAGCAAGAACCTCTTCTGATACAAGACCAAGCCGATGGTGATGGATGTTGCTACTGCTGACAAGACAAAGATGATGAATGAAAAAAAGGAGGGCCCTCCAGGGCCATGCTCAGGTCAATCTTGCTCTTGGTACTCCATGTCTAGGACCTGTGGGCCTCAAGACATGATCTCCTAGTTATCCCTGGAAAAGTGGGGATAACACAACACACATGGAGGAAGCACCTAAGGATAAAGTATCGAAGATCGAAGATCATGCGGTACTAAGAGAGTTTGAATATGTATTCCAGGAGGTGCCCGGACTACCCCCGAAGAGAGATATTGACTTCTCTGTAAACTTGATGCCTGGAGCAGCTCCAGTGTCAAAAAATCCTTACAGAATGAGTACACCAGAGTTGAAAGAACTGCAATTGCAACTTGAAGAGCTTCTAAAGAAGGGGTATATACGCCCAAGTGTGTCACCTTGGGGTGCCCCGGTCCTGTTCGTGAAGAAGAAGGATGGGACGTTGAGATTATGTATTGATTTCAGACAATTGAACAAAGTGACTGTAAAGAACAAGTATCCTCTGCTAAGGATCGATGATCTTTTTGACCAGTTGAAGGATACTAAGATATTTTCAAAAATATATCTTAGATCATGGCATCACCAGGTAAGAATAAAGGATGAAGACATCAGCAAGACCACCTTCAGAACAAGGCATGGTCATTATGAGTTCACAGTGGTGCCATTTGGATTGTCAAATGCACCCGTTGTTTTTATGTGCTTAATGAATGGTGTGTTCAAAGAATATCTAGACAAGTTTGTCATGGTCTTTTTGGATGACATCTTGGTGTATTCCAAGTCAGAGGAAGAGCATGAGCAACATATGAGGATGGTACAACAAGTGCTAAGAGAGCACCAACTGTATGCCAAGTTGAGCAAGTGCGCGTTTTTATCAAAAGCAGATCCATTACTTGGGGCATATCATTTCAAAGGATGGGATAGTTGTAGATCTTGAGAAGATAGAGGCCATCAAAGAATATTCAACGCCCAAGAATGTGATAGAAATCAGATCCTTTATGGGTCTAGCTAACTATTACAAAAGGATCATTGCAGGGTTCTCAAGGATAGCTCACCCTATCACTTCCTTGCAAAGGAAGGAGAAGAATTTTCAGTGGACAGAATAATGTGAGAAAAGATTCCAGCGATTGAAGCAGTTGTTAACCAGTGCTCCAATCCTGAGGATTGCAGATCCGAATGAAGACCTTGTAGTGTGTACAGATGCATGCAAAGAAGGACTGGGAAGAGTCCTCAGTCAGAATGGGTTCATAATTTGTTATGAATCCAGAAAGTTGAAAGAGCGCGAAAATAACTATGCCACTCATGATTTGGAGTTGGCAGCCATCGTTCACGCTATGAAGAAATGGAGGCATTACCTCATGGGAAGGAGGTTTGAACTGAGGACATACCATAATGGTCTGAAGTATTTGTTTGATCAGCCAACCTTAAATGCTAGGCAGAGTAGGTGGTTGGAGTTTCTTTGTGAGTATGACTTTGATATCAAGCATATCAAAGGAAAAGAGAACAAAGTGGTTGATGCACTCAGCAGGAGAGTGCATGAATTACATGCTACAACCATTAGCATGTAAGGAACCGATATTAAAGGGAGAATTTTGGAGGCTGCAAATGCAGATTTGCAATACAGTGACTTGGTAGCAAAGCTACAACAAGGCAAAATGCCACAGAAAGTGGAAAATTATAAATTGGAAACTGATGGAACACTTCTGTACAAGAACAAAATTTATGTATCTAATGTCCAGGACTTGAAACTTATGATTTTGAATGAAATGCATAATGTGCCTTATGTTGGGCACCCTAGATATCAGAAAACTGTGGCAGCAGTCAAGAGCCATTACTTTTGGCCAAGTATGAAGAAAGAAATTGTAGAATACATCGCCAGATGTATGGAATGCCAGAAGGTTAAAGTTGATCATAGACACCCAGCAGGGTTGCTACAGCCTTTACCCATTCCTGAGTGGAAGTGAGAGGTAGTGACAATGGATTTCATCACAAGATTGCCCAGGAAAGGCAAGCAACATGATTCAATCATGATGGTGATGGACAAGATTACGAAAGCTGCCCATTTTATTCCATTAAAGACTACTCACAAGGTAGCTAATGTTGCTGATATTTTTATGAGGGAAATAGCATGATTGCACGGTATTCCCAAGACAATTGTGTCTGATAGAGACCCGAAATTTACCTCAAAGTTCTGGAAGGAGTTGTTCAAAGGATTCAGAACGAATATGAATTTCAACACTGCTTATCATCCTGAGTCTAATGGGCAGACAAAGAGGGTGAATCGAGTAATAGAAGACATGCTAAGGATGTATGTGATGGACAAACCATCTAAATGGGAAGACTACCTACACTTGGTAGAATTCACCTACAACAATGGGTATCAAGCATCATTGAAGATGAGCCCATTTGAAGCACTTTATGGCAGAAAGTGCAACACTCCAGTAAGTTGGGATAACGCAGCTGATAGAGAAATAGTTGGGCCAGAGTTGCTCAAGGAAATGGAAGAACAAATGTTGAAGATTAAGCAGAATTTGAAAGCTGCCCAAGACAGGGAGAAGAGTTATGCTGATAAGAACAGAACTCACAGAGAGTTTAAAGTGGGTGACCGTGTTTTCTTGAAAGTAAAAGCCAACAGAAGTTCCCTGAAGCTGGGAAACTGTTCGAAGTTGGCAACCAGATTTTGTGGGCCATTTGAAATCCTAGAAAGGATTGGGTTATTTGCATATATGCTTGCATTACCTGTATCCATGATTGTACATAATGTGTTTCATGTTTCATTGCTTAAGAAATATATACCCGGAATGTGATTCATGTTAGAATATAATGGATGTGCTCGTTTTACCATTGACAATATCACTATTGTCACCCAACCATAGGCCAAAGCTACCCTCCGAGCACCTTAACCTTGACAGAGAATCACTCTGGAAGCAAACCCTAGGCTAGATATCCAAACAAAGGGTAGCGCACCTTTCCCCAAGGATAGCGCACCAACAAGAGCTGATCAGATAGTCCAAACCCTAACCAAGAGATAGTCCAAGCCAAATGTGATCTGCTAGTTGCAGCAGCTACAGTGGCAACTCTCCTCCAAACCTGCGCACAAAACTGGGCACTACAGTGCGCACAAGTGTTGCTCTGCAATTCTGAGACTGCTTGCCAAAATGAAGACTGGCCTCCTACATTTATATTGATTTTGGCTAACTGCCTGGGCTGACTTCTCATTCTGGGTATCTGTCTGTTCAGTATATATTATTTCTTTTGGCCGACTTCTTCTCTTGGAGGCTAATAACCTAATATAAATTATCTTCTTGATCCGACAAGTCTTCTAGGGTTATTAGGCAACTCATTAGGGTTTCTTCTTGCTTCCCGGAGTATTCTATCCTCGTCAGGTTTACACGTGGAGGTAAATACCTCCCGCAGCTACCATAATATCAACACTCCCTCCTAGCTAGGGAGGTATTACAGGTAATGGTCTTGAGCACAAAACATACCATTCACCCGGTAGCATCAACATAGTCGTCTAGACTATCTCATGACTAGATCATGAGCACCATCATAATCATCAGTGTCATCAGCTGCATCATCTCTCGAAACCATACTCTATTTGAGTAATCAGACATGATGCTCACTCCACAGAGTGATACAAGAGCCATTCTTCTAATCTAGAAGAGTAAATGTTCTGAACCATTTTCTGTCTGGGAAATCTCTGTTCATCATTCATCTGGCTGATAATTATTTTCAACACTGTTGATAGTCTTCAAGGCAATCAGAACAATATCATTCAATAGAACACAACTGTGTCTATCCATAGTAGTACACAACTACAATCCAATGGTACACTACCACACCAAGTAGCACACAGATACTTGATCAAACAGTGGAACACATCCACCACAGTATTATACATCTACTGTCTAGAAACATACGGTCTTCATAACAATCATCTAATATCAACCTGGACAGAAACAATGTTATGATATAATGAATCATATGGGCCATTCTTCCACTCACATCTGTGAGATCTGAAAAAGTATCTGCCTTTAGAGTAGAACATCAATGATGAGTTATCTGGACCATTCTTCTCAAGCAAGGAAGAATGACTATCCTAATTTCTGAGCCTGGACCATTCCTCACCCTGGGCCATTTCTCCAACACTAAACAAAGTGTAACCTGGAGAGAATGAATCTTCCCTAAGGAATGTCTATCCATGATTGTTGAACCTGGACCATTCCCCACCCTGGGCCATTCCTCTGACACTAAACAAAGTGCAACCTGGAGAGAATGAATACACCCTAAGGAATGACTGTCCAGGCCATTTCCCATGTTAACCACAAGAGGAAATGACTGTCCTGCACCAACCTCCAAAACAGACCATTCCCCATGTTAATCACAATGGAAAATCGTTGTCCGGTGAGGCGGGCCAGTCTTCTTGAGTAACCCTCAAGAAGAGAGATTGCCCTAGACCACTCCCCATGTTAACCACAATGGGAAGTCGTTGTCTATGGTACATTAGCAATCTGGACCATTTTTCGAACTGGAAAATGTCTGTCCGTCAGAAATCTCAAACCACTTTCCGAACTGGAAAGGAACTTCTCATCCTGGACTATTTTTCGAACTGAAAAATGACTGTCCATCAATCAATAATATGTACCAGTGCTCCCTCCCAACCTGGGAGTCATCTCTTCCTTTTTCAATAAGGAAGTCATCTCCACGAGCTCCAGCTTGAGTACGCAAACTCTTTCATCTTGGACAGAAGCTTTTACCAAAATGTCTGCTTATCTGCTCATCTGTGGAGATATGTATTGGAGAACCACTTTCTCCTTTCTGGACTTCATCATGGATAGTGTAATGCTTGATTTCAAATGTACTTCGGTCTAGAACACTGATTTTCTCTTAAGGCTTTCATGTAGCTCTGATCAATAAAGTATATTATTGTTGGATTCCTCTTGGTTCCTGATAACTCGCAACATCGTGGCAAGGGTCAAATTGGAACATATCCATGTGGCACTTCTTATGTTATCATGAGATCTGATCTTCAGAGTAATCATCTTGATACAATATCTTTGTTATAGAAAATCTTCACCACGCTTCTGTTGTGCACTGGAGGTTCTCCACCAAGTTATATTCTTCCATCTACATACAAGGGTCTCTTTCTGGTATACTTCAAAGTCTTGAGGTTGTTCTTCATACGCTTTTTATTCAATTGCTCTGGAGAACAGTCTTTGCATACATCTGATGTAGAACTCCAACCCATGGATATTGCGGATGATATAAAGACTCATGTAGAGGTATGTCTGGTTCATTGGAACAAGTAATCATCATAGTCTTCTCCCTCCATTTGGGAGAACCTCTAGTTATGGATCTTGCAATGCTTGCATATATACACTGTTCTTCCTCATGTTTCTCTTTAGCTCTTGGGTCCATGGAGTTTCTTATAGATTCCATGCCCTAAAGATTCCACTTCTTTCTTTCATCATAGGATCATGGATGTGGATGGACAACCAGGGATACTTTACGACTTCTCTTCGAAGAAGACTTCTTCTAGGTCGAATTGAACACGTACTGCTTTTCATTGCTGCTACCATGGATATATACTTCATCATCTTCAATGGATCATAGGATTAGCTCCCTCCTAATCCTTGCTTCATGTATGGGTGCATATAATAGCCTCCCTCCGTCTAACAGAGTCCACGCTTCCGTTTGCATCCTTATTATCTTATGCAATATATAATCAGCTCCCTCTGTCTAACAGAGTCCACGCTTTCGTCTTATTGTATTCTTCAAAACGTCATAAGTCTTTCTCCAATTTCCTCTTGATTGCTCACTTCTTTCTGTCTTTGCTTCTTTTGATTTCGGTTTATCTTGTAATAGCTTCCACATGATTTGTATAATGATAGCAATCCTTATTTTGTTGTTCTTTCATAGATATAGTTCTTCTTGGAGCATATTATCTTCTAAGAAATAGATATGCAAGATATGTATAGAGGCTATGCAAACAAGATATGTACAAGAAATAAGAAGAGTATTGTTACCTTCAG
>ML819446.1:38852-50608 GCA_009831015.1 Picea engelmannii
ATGTCTTGCATGGTCATTTACAATGATTCCCTATAATAGTTACCAAAAGATAAACCCACTAGAACGTCGTTCACCACTTTGGAGGAATTATTGCAAGTGTGAGGGAAAAACTCAAGGGAAATCAAGAGGGCTGAAAATCCCAATTGATAACTTGAGAATAAAAAACCCTCGGTGAAAGGAACTCTCCCAGTGAACCGATCCTAAGGTAACTGACCTAGACATGACTCATGCAGACCTAATACATTGTTAACCCACGCAAGGGTGCGGAAATTCCAGATACAAAAAGAAGTGTTGGGGCCAAACATGCCCTGTAGAACCAAAGTCTTTGACAAATTTGCATCTGATGATACATCTCTTCATGGCACATGGAGTTGACCACCTGTGTTGGAGAGGCAGTGAACAAGTTTATTCCAATATTTGCAAAAATAAACTAGCAACTAGTATTCTACGAAAGCAAAGCTAAAACTTTGTTATTGATTTTATGAATTCAATTTAGTGATATGAATTGATTTTATATTTTTATGCACAATTAAAACTTGAAAGTTAAGCAAAAACACGGGAAACAACCCCGAAGCAAGAAAGGAAAAAACACATGTTTCCCCCTAGGGGCAGGGGAAATGACGAAAAACAAGCTTTGTGGCTCGCAAACTTTATTACAACTCCTACACTACTCTTTTCTCTTTTGAACCTATGGACTCTTATAGAATGGATCAGACTTGAAGTAAACAATTACAAGACACTTTCTGAAAGTCCTAGCCTTCAAGGGTTCCAACTTAGGCTCAAAATCCTTCACATTTTCCTTGTTCTTGCCAGAGTTTTCCCTTGCACTTGAATGGACCTGCTAAAAACCAGCAAGGAAAGTGATTAGAATATGATGAGAAAGAGTTTAAAAGACTAACTAAAACTTGAGAAAAATTACCAAAAAATTTTCTAAGGAAAAAAGGGAATTTTTTGAGACTTTTGACGCTTTAAACTAGCCTAAACTAAGCTCTCTTAGTTGTTTCTGTTTTCTGTCCCAAAAAAACAGAAAGCATGAATCAACTAGTTAGGTTGATTTACACATTAAAATGAAACAACTTCTAGCTTAAGATTTAAGTGAAAAATATAGAAAATTGCTTAGAGACTAGCTTAGATCTACTCTTTAATTGGAAAAAAATGAAACTAGATCTAAATACTTCATGCATGCAGCATTAGATGCTAAGATTTATCCTTTAAAAATAGATCTAACTAACATGCATGTAAAGAAAGAAGAAAGGAGAAGAAATTTTTAGCAATTTTCTGGAGCCTTTGCTTGAGCCTCAAGAACCCTTGGGCAATGGAGTCTTTCTTTGGTGTGAAGAAGAGGGAGGAATTTTTATGAAGTGCTTCAAGAGAACACAAGGTTGCAAGAAATCTTCTTTTATTCTCCAAAAAGTTGTCCTTTCAAACTCCAATCTTTTGACAAGTACCTGCACAAAAGGTGTTTCCTACAAGAGAGACTTTGTTCCACGTTAGTTTAAACAAAAATTTAACATAAGAATATAAGCATCAAATGCATCAAACAAGTATATAGCATAACAAACAAGTAGAACTGTATACTCTAGTTGGATAGAAATATCCTTACCATAGCCATCATGCAAATACGAGAAAGAAAACTAAGAATAATATTACCTCATAAGCTAACAATCCATCCACACATGTGAGTCCAAACATCAATCTTGACCTCCAAAACCTTTTGATTCAATTAACAAATGAGAGATTACAATCATGTATACCAAGGTCGCCCAAGCTCCAACTGACAAAAGGAAGGAGGGTTGCCTTGTATTTATAACTAGTTGGGTGATATTACCAAGAGGGGATGCCCATTGCATGAAGGAGTGGCACAAGTAGTGAAGGGGAGTGGCGCATAGGTTAAGTGTGGTGAGTGTGGAGTGGAGAGGAGATGGAGTGGAGTGAATGGAGGTGGAAGTGGAGTGTTGGGGAGTGATGTGAGGTGAAGTGAGGTGGAGTGTAGTGTAACTTAGGGTGAGTGGGAGTTAACTCGGGTGTGAGGGTGAGTTGTGAGTCTAGGGATATGCGCCCTCTCTCTAAATGCACCACATGTGCTAAGTGGGGTCGAGTCCCTACTTTGGGATCTCCTGCATGCCATGTCACTCAAATGAAGTTGCCTCCCTCTCCAGTAAACTTGCCCAAGCTCAGAGTTGACTGCGGACCAAGAAAAAACATGTTTCCAACATGTTCCCCAGTTTTCCTAAAAAATAGGAAATTAATTAAATGACCCTTTTTTTCGTCTTTTTCAAGATAAATTCATTTTTTAGTGATAAAAACATTTTTTTTCCTCAACAGAAGGGAATAGGGGTTTAAATGGTACTCTATCTTGGAAAACGAGTATAAATATGGCATCTGACAATGACTAATGCCATATTTTTTACAATTTATTGACTTACAATTAAAAATTTCCGTTTTGCAGGAAATTTATTATTTCACTAAAACATAAAAAAAAAACTATCAAACCTAGCCACAACTCCCATATGCCTCAATAGACATGACCTAACATGAACTTATATACATTTGGATACTAGACATTGGTTATACCATGCCAAGGCCTAACCACCAGCACATACTCCAGCTTTGGATTCAATCTCTAAGTGAAAAACTTAGAAATTATTAATCACCCACTAAGGCAGGCAAAAAATAATTAACAAGTGAAAAAAAAAACTCTAGAGTACATGCTCGTACCCAGGTCTTAGGTGGCCAATAGTATTTTACAATATTTCATGCTTAAGTCATTTATTACAATGCCCCCGGAGGGATGGAAATGCAGAAAAAGTGGTATTTTGAAAGACCTGCTGAACTTGTGAACTCTGACTTTTGAGAATCTGTTTGCTCAGTCTTTGGTGGCTCATCTTCAAATTCAGCTAGTGTAACTCAGTGGATAACAGGCCCGACTGGCATTGTTCATCATATTTCATCATCAGGATCCATTCTGCACAACTTGGCTTTGGTTTCGTCGCTTTCCGACGATTTCCGTCATTTTGAGTTATTTTGAGTTATAACTTAATTAAATTCACTAAGGTCATATTGGGCATGATACTTGGAGGAACCTCTTAGTGTAATAGCTCATCGAAATCGGGAGGAAGAGCACTACAGGATAAGATGATGAGAAGTGACTTTCAGTGGTCGGAGAAGCCATAAGGATGGATAAATCACTTTTTAGAGGTAAAATGGTTAATTAATTGATTAAAGTGATTTAATTAAGGAATAATAAAATAAAGTAAAAGTCACTTGAAGAGAAAATATGAATCCCATAAAAGATAGATAGGGGCCTCTATTGTCTCATTATGTTGTTTATCAGTTTGATATCTGGCTTCTTGCTAGTGAGCCCATGCACTTGGGGGTTTTGAGGGTTTTGACTGAACAAACCTTAGATATCAGCTCAGTGGTGAAAGATCCCACCCAACCTAGTCCAAGCTTGGTCATGGAGGTGAAATATTCCACCCTCACCATTCTACATCAGTTCTATCTCAGTCACAGGTGGATTCTTCAGCAGCTACAGGTACAAAAGAGAAGGGGTGCGCATCTTTAAGGGTTTCCAGCAGGAGAGCGCACAAGAGGAACTAGATCCATTCGATTTGGCTAAGGAGAAGGAGATTTGAAGGATTTATCTATTGAGATAGCTTGGTGGTGGCCATAGCGTCATTCTTGGCCTATCCTAGAGTTGTTTTGGCTGAGCATTGATTTATGATTAGTGTGGTACGATTTCTCCTAGAGGAAGGGCACAACTTTTGAAATGGATCTATTCATGGGAAGGGCACAAACTCCATTCTTCATCAAAGGAAATTCCCTATCTTGTTTCTAGACTTCAGATCTACACCTCTCAAGGTTTTGGTTGCTATTGGAGCCAAGGAGGAAGAGGGAAGAAATCTCTCTACAGTTATAGCCAGAAACTAGTGTGCAACTCATCCTGTTTGAGGGTTTGGCACCTCAGTGGGAAAGGATCTCAGCTTGTCATTTATCTTTTGTAGCTATTTGGCCTTTGGAGGTGTTGCTGACTTATACACACCTAGGCTATCATGGAAGAAATCTTCAATCCAGTTGGTGTGTCTGTAGTGTCACCAAGACCGAGTCCTTTGTAAATCTGATGTATGAAATGAATTGTAAATATGTGTTATAGGCTGGTGAGCCAAGTTTGTATAAGTTAGTGGGCTTATGTGATTGTTAGGCCAGAGAGCCTAAGGGTTGGAGGCCAAGGGCCTGATTTTGTACCTGTATGTATGCAGCACATTAATAAAATATAAACAATGCCGCATGCAGACCGACCACGATGAACGAGTGATGCGGGATTAAGCTTCCACAGAGTGGGCAAGGGATTAGGGGCTGGAAGGTGGGAAAAAGGGGCTAAGTGTGGAGCCTAAGGGCTTAAGTCTTGGGAATACTATTTTAATATTATTCCAAAAGACATGTGAGTAATATGTTTTTATCATAAGTTATTTTGGAAGGACATGTGATTTCCAAATGGTGGGAGGAATGCATGTTGAAGGAACGCATGCAATTTCATGGGTGACAAGTGTCAACTCAGGTGCATGCAAATAAAACGACCGAGATGAGCCGTGAGAGGGTATCTCCTCCATTCCACCCGATTGCCTAAGCGTGTACAGAGCTCTAAACAGTACGACCGACCCAACCTCTGCAAGAATACCTCGTGCGTTTCTGAGAGACGAAAAGCCTGTGTTCATTTTTGAAAAGCTGGGTTCACCCTCTCCGTTCGGAGCCGTGGAGTTTGTGTCGATCCCTGCGGGAATTGCTTGTCACGCAATCCCGAAAACCATCACCGTGAGACCTTGCCGTCATTGCTGAGTCTGTTTGGGAAGCCCGTGTTTGTATTCCCGGTTGGCTGTGGTGGCCACGCAGAGCTGGACTGCGCGTGACTTGCTGGCCAGTGCAAGTTGTGATTGAGCCTATGTATGACCTCTCTCCAGGCGAGGGAGGTGACTGTTGTTGGAAGAGGCAGGTTGTCAGGCCTGTGAGCAACTCTTTCTAGGTGAGAGAGTTTGCTGGGAAGTGGTTTCTTCCAGAGAGTGTCTACCACCGGCTTCGGGCTCTGAGACTTCCTGATCCAGCCTGTTGCCGAGACCCAGAGAGGGAGGTGTAGCACCGATGGACTGTGCTTGTGAAGGTGTATACTCCCGGGCAGAATAGGCATGTGGGGAATGAGAGTCTGGAAGTAGTGGGCGTAAGATGGCATCCTGGGAAGAATCCTTCCAATCTTTCTGTGTTGTTTTCCCTGTAACCTCAGCCTAGCCTAGGATTCCTTGCCTTGGGATGGAGCTTAGTCCCAGCTCGGAGGTGTCCCACTACTGAGCTGACGAGTAGTGTGGTCTAAGGCTGGGAGGTTCGTGGAATGCCTGGACGTGGTTGGTGGAATCGCCAAGGTTTTCAAAGATAAGTATCAGATGATGTTTTATTCATAATTCTGCATCTCTGTGTAATTATAGCTATCATGTATTCTGCGGTGCATATCAATTTTAATGTTAATGCTATTGATTGTATATTATAGCAGTAAATAATATTTTTACTCTGAGCTCAAATGTGTTTCTTTGCTTAAATGCATGTGGATTATATAATGCCTGTATGAGCTATGAAAAAGTGGTGTTACAAATTGGTATCAGAGCGATTAAGCCTTGGTAACAAAAAAAGTGGTGTTCCAAATTGGTATCAGAGCCAAGGTTTCGACGCTGAGCCTAGATGGGCCAGTTGAGTGGTCTTTGGACCAAGAGTTTGAGGAGAAATTGTGTCTAGAGGACCAATTTCGAACCTTTGAATGTTCCTGAGTCTCAAGGAGTCACTTGACCATGTTACAAAGCTCAGGAGGTATAGCGGTGTTGTGAAACTGTAGCCGGTGTGGGTGTGGTCTATGGCCACAGGGAGAGAGGACTCCACACTAGAAGTATTGGAGCCTTAGGATCTGTTCGAAAGGGAAGGTGAACCCTTGTGACCGTCAGATCTGGAGAATTTGCACAGGGTTTAAAGACCCTTTGGAGTTGTACAGGAACGTGGAAATCGCGATACGCAAAATCCCGAAATTTGTTAGGGCCATCCATTGGGGGAACCACGTGGCTGCCGAACAACGTTTCGGCACCCGAGAAACCAAAAAGGAAGACCCTTGTGTTCGCAAGTCGCGAGTTAGCGAAACATGGATTCCCGAAACAATCTACACCGTAGATCGTAGGAGAGGACTTGACCATCGGATCAAGTGGAAGAGTAAACCGTAATTTGGGATTTCGACGAACGAAAGTTCAAGATGAGGGATGCATGAACTCTCGATGCCCAAAACCCCGAAACACCGAAAAGATCTGCGCCGTAGATCTGAGGAAGGAGTCTAACCATTTGATTTTGCTTGGAATGGACGTGGGTGCATGAATGTGTACCACGTGCCAGTGAGTCGAGAAGACAGGCGAGAGTGGTGGGACATGATGACGTCACCGAGGGTGACGTGGACCCTCCGGAACGTGCCACGCGCCACTGCGGTTAAGGGCGACAGCTGTACTGTGGGCCCGGAGAATAAAGTAAATCGGAATTTCGGATTTCGGGGATTGTAGTGACAAGGAGTTGGAAGTCGTTGCATAGTGAACTCCCGAGTACTGAAAACCCGAAGTCCCGAAACCCGAAGTCTCGAAGTCCCGAAGCCATCAGAGATTGAAGAACTGTAACAGGTTTTAAGGGCGACAACTGTGCTATGGGCCTGGAGAGCAAGGAAACCAAAATTTCGGAAGTTGGGGATTGTAGCGACAAGAAGTTGGGAGTCACTACGTTATGAACTCTCGGGTACCGAAGACCCAAAACCCGAAAGCGAGTGTGAGAGCCTCATGGACCAAAACCCCGAAGCCAAAAGTCCCGAAGTCTCGAAATCTCTACCATAGTTGGTGACAGCTGTGCTATGGGCCCAGGGAAAAGAGGTCGGAAGTTCGAGAGTTGGGAGTCAGAGAGGGAAGTGAGCGCGAGAACCTCCAGGGAACCAAAACCCCGAAAGGGCTATTGAGGTTTGTGTTGTGATCCTATGCAGATCATGGAAAGGGAGTCTAGTCTTGCCTAGGCTAGCATCTTAACTTCTCTACTTCATGTCGGATGACTAGGAGTGAAGCTGTGGTAGTACTCCTCCCCAGTGGATGGGTGAGATAGATGACTACAAGAGAAGGGAGAACATAAAAGGAATGGAAAAACTCATAGGAAATCTTCTGTGTGAAGATAAGATATCTTTTGTGTGAAGATAAGAAAGAAGTATCTTCTGCGTGAAGACGAAAGAAAGAAAGAGTATCTTCTGAGCAAAGATAAAGAGAACAAAACTTCCGATGATTTATAGATATGCCAGTCAGTGATCATGATGCCAGATGACCAAGTGGATGCCTCCAGTTATCCAATTAATGATGTTACCCAGTTGATGATGTTGCCCAGTTGATGATGTTATCCAGTGGATGCTGCTACCTAGTTGATGTCGACCTCCAGTGACCTGTCAAAAGATAAAGAATATCCTTCTTGTTAAGAGGGAGTGTTAAAATATTGTGTAACTGCAAAGAATATTCTTATCCCCTTTTGTGGATAAAGATAAAATATATTTATTATTGATTAGATCAATCCCCTTTTGTAGATTGATCATGTCGGTCATTGTAATTGACCAAATCCCCTTTTGCGGATTGGTCAAACCCTAATTGTAATAGGCTAAATAAGAAGTCGACCCCAGAATATATTAAAGGTGGTTATAACCTCCTAGAAAAAGAAGTCGGCCCTGCCAGTGAAGAGACACTTCCACACGTACCAGAATTGTATAAATAAGAGAGGCCAACACCTCATTTGAACACACACTCAACTGACTCATCTAGTGCACAAGTTTTGAAGGAAGCTGCAGTTGCCGGTTGCCGGAAGAAGGAAGAGAGAGAGGTGTGTTGCTCAGTGTTGGATATTCTCTGTTGTCTGGTTCATTATCTTGGAATTGTATTGGCTATCTATATTAAGGAAGTTTTGTTGGGTTTTCTTCCCCTTGAGGGTTTCCCAGGATAAATACTTGTGTACTCTTGTGATTGTGTTTCTCTCAATGATCCTATCTATGCCATTGTTATCTAGTAAATTGAAAGTAACCTAATAATAGCAGAAAATTTAACAATAGGACCACAAATATCAGTGTGAATTAGGTCTAGAATGCCCTTGGATCTCGAATCACTCTTGGGGAAAGGTTCCCGTACATACTTTCCTAGAACACACCCTTTACATACTTCATGGTTTTCTATAGTGACTAGAGGCATCCCTATCAAAATCTTACCTAGAATTTTGAGAGCACCATTTTCGAGGTGAGCCACACGCCCATGCCATAGCTCACAATCTCTAGTGTTGTTGTTGCTTGCTAGAGAATAGTCGGAGTCAAACTGTAATTTATACAGCTTGTCCTTTCTTACTCCAATGACTTGTTCAGATTCCTTGCTCAACCCTATGGGATTGATGTAGGCCCTTCGATCCTTGAGGGAGACCTCCTAACCCTTGGCTTCTAGGGCTGATACCGAGACTAGATTCTTTTTCATCCCAAGAACATAAAGGAAACCTAATAGGTAGGGAGGCTTTCCAGAATCCCTCTCAAACCTTATAGTTTCGACTCCCTTTGGATGATAGGCATAGTCATCACCAAGTAGGATTTCAAACCCAAATTCCTTTTCACTTAGGTTGTTGAAGTAGTGCCTGTGGCCAGTCATGTGACTGGATGCTCCATTCTCTATATACCAGACCTCATTGATTTGGGTGGAAGACAGGCAAGCCGTACACACTTCCTCTACCATTTCATTTGAGGAGAGTTGATCCATTTAACCTGGCTCTGATACCATGTAAAATACTAACTGAAAGGATATACACATTCTTTATGGAACACAATAATTCCTAAAAGAAAAACAAAAATGAGAGAGGTAATAAACAATTTTATTTATCTCAGCAGAAATATTACAAAAGAACAATAAAAAATTTCTTATAGCCCTGTCAATACAAAAGAATCTCGTACACCTAGAGCTCGTACGGACTGGTATGGATCGGGTTTTTCTTTCTCCACCCAATATATCTCTTTCCTGTCCTTTATCTGTAGTCCTGGAGTGACACTAAGTGTCTATGACCCTGCCCAGTTTGGTTACCTGTGCTAAATTGTGTGCAAAGGCAGTCTCTATTCTCTTATGCCAGATGCGGATTTCCTAGGGCCACATTGACTAGTCTTCTCACTACTGTGTGTGCCCCCACATGTGCCTCCCTTTCATGTTCAAATGACTAAAACGCTAGGTGACTTTCCCTTTTCCTTTTCCCTTAGCTTAGGGTTTGTGTGTGGGCCCTCAATTTCATGGAAGATCCCATCCATTGGATCTTTTACAAGATCAATGACCCAGACTTATTCTTTCATTGACCCAACTTAAAGTCTCACTTTTATCTTTCCTCACTAATTTTCTTAACAGTCATAACTATCAGAAGAGGAACATTGACAAAGTAATTTGTGCTCCAAAATAAGGGTATTGAAGAATATTTCATTCATGGCCTTGATTTGCGTGTCGAAAGATTACGAGCACAGATGGTCATCCAATACACGTGGAAGGAGTCCACGTGGAGGACACGTCAGTTCCATGTCAACACCACTTCAAATACACGTGTTAGACTTCGTACAATGCCACGTAAATACTAGGACAGTGCCATGAAAGCATGCAAGTGTAACCCGATGACTGGATTACGTGTCATAAGCATAATTGGCCACGTACAAAGGTGACAAGAAGTCTGACGATGAAGGAAAATTCGAATTAATATGAATCGTTGATCTATTGGAGCCACACCAAAGAGATCTAGACTGTCCATCAGAGTGAGATGGTCGGAGTGAAACAGTTCACCGTTTTAGTTACACTCTGAAGCAAGGGCATTGAAGAATATTCCTTTGTGATACCATTGGAGGTTATCAATCAAGGTTCAGAAGGTTGGGGAAGTTTCACCACTCTGAAAAGAGGGTATTGAAGAATATTCCATCGCAACTTGATTTACGTGCTGACAAATTTGTCCGTTCGAAGAGTGATCAATGGTTGTGATCTATTCAGAGTAAGTCAGATCAAAGACTCAGAAGACTACATGTGGCGGCTGACGAAAACACATGGTAACTGACATACAAAAATGTGAGTGAGACACGTGGAAAATACGTACAAGTCATCCGACGAAGACCTGGTGCAGTGGAAATGAAGGCTAACAGGAGTGACAGTAGATCTTGAACGATCGACGGTGGAGGTTGTTTAGAATTCGAAGTCCGACCATCAGAGTCTCGAAACTACTGCGAGAAGAATTGGTTCAATCAATGGTAAAGATTTAACGAAAAGGGAGATCGACGACGTACATTTTACAAAGAAGCTAGAACGATGAATGGTGGAGATCAAATACTAGAATAGATCAACAGTGGAGGTTGTTCGGTCATTCGGAGTTCGAAAAGGTCATGTGGAATATCCTGTCAGAGTCTGTGTGTCGGAGTGTTGTAAGTTTCGGGTATCAAGATACTCTGAAAAGAAAATTCCGATGGCTTTGTGAAGAATTAAGCCCTGATATTGGTAAGCGCTTGGTCATAGTGTGAGGTCACATGGAATTCAGCCTTGGAATCAAGTGTTTGTGTTGTTAGTGCATGTATACTATACTTCAACGTAGTTTTAAGTGTTTTGGAGCCCAATATCAAGGAAATGATCAATGGATGAGATCAAGTGTGGACCAAATCTAATAGTGGATTTGCATTGAGGTCCCAAGTGTTCGACAAGGCTAGTGGTCCCAATCATAAATCAATGGTTGAAATTTCATGGAGATCCAGAACATATGGTGGCTAAGTGTCAAGGATATATTGAGTGCCATGATCACCAACAAGAAAATCAGCGGACAATATTGAATCCAGGATGAGATCTAACGATTGTTGAGCATCAAAATTGTGCTATGTGGCCTGTGAGAAGATCAGGTGAAAGGAAAAGATGTTAGAACCCAATTTTGAGGAAGAAGCAATTGATTTGAAGTCGACCTCATAAGACGTATTATATTGGGATCAAACACACCGTATATAAGAGTGAGGAGGAGAAATTGTAAAAGTGTGTGGGGATGAATTCGTGAATCTTAAATAGCGAGGAAGTGGAGCAGAGCTCATATCTCATGAACCTCGTGGAGAAGAAAATAAGACTAAATGTTCTATGAAGCTATTTGTTGTGGCTTAAGTTTGGTGCCTAATTTATGAGTTGGTGCTCATAAGCGGTGTTGCCATCCTTATACACACTTGCAGACGTGAGCTAAGTCCGGTTCACTTAGTGTGTCCTTGAAGGCACAATGCCTAGGTTCACAGCCCATGCTGTCACTTTGACCGGAACCTCTTCCGTCTAGGCTTACTCCTAGGGAAGCCAAAGGGGGTAGACCTTAGTTACTAAATAAATTAAGTTAAGTTCTAGGAGTTAGTTTTAATTATTTACAAGGTTTGGGGGATTCTATTCCTAAGATGCTAAGGAAACCATGCAAGATGCAAGGGTTAGCATGAAAAACAAGCCTTTTCCCTAGGTCAACTAAGACTAGTGCCTAAAGATTGGGCAAGGGGTCAACTATGTTAAAGGATGTTTCGTTACAAGTAGATTACAAGTTACTTACAAAATTACAAAAGAATCAATTAAACCAATGAATATTAGATACAAGTTCTTACAAAAGAATTACAAAATATCTATTCATAAATGAGATATCCACAAAGCACTTGATGCAAGATAATT
>ML819447.1:51628-78256 GCA_009831015.1 Picea engelmannii
TTCACATAGAATGCACACATAGAGAATCACTTGCAGGGAAATATTCTTTTCTATTAATCTGAATACTTTTTACAATGTTTACAAGACTGGATTGCAACATAGTCTTAGTTATTTCTCTCCTTTTCTCTCTTCTCTTATCTTCTATATATTCTACATAATCTGATATTCATAATAAAATAACAATACAATTGATCTTTTTATATGGGAGGGGCTTCTCAATAATTCCTTCACCTACCTATATTAAATTACAATTAATTTACATCTAGTCCGAATCGGATCTAGATTCATCTACCTATCAGCCATTAAAGGAGAATTACATGAAGATTGAAAAAATAAAATGAATCTACTCTCCTCGATACTTAAAACATTAAATTACATCAAAATTGATATTTAAACTCAAAAACGAGAAGGATGGTGCTTCTCTCTCCATGGGATCCACTCCCTCCTAGTGCATTTTTGTGTTGGGTGTTGATGCACCACTGAGTTGGAGTCATGCTCCTGAATCATACTCCTCTGTTGAAAAAATCATGAGCTCCTGCTCATGGCTCTATTACTGTTGTTGTTGAAATCCTCTTGGGTCCCAAACTTCACTCTGGAGGATTTGTCGACCTGCTCTTCTACCTTTCTGATGTTGTTTTTGTCCTGTTGTTGCTACAAGATCTCCTCCTTGTTTCCAAACTTTATGTTGCAGTGCCCCATTTACCTTACCACTGAAATATCCTCTTTTCAACCTCCATTTTCTATTGGCTACCTCTTGTGGTGTCTTCAACATAAACCTTCTTATCTCTTCAATCTCTTTTTCCATATAGTCCACGGGATGAGTCCTCTCCTGCAATCTACTATACTTCATCTTGTCCTCTTCATCAATCTCCAACTTGACCTATTGGATGAGCCTACTCTAGGTTATTATTATTTCTCCTAAGGCTTCCAATTCTTCATACAGATCAACAAAATCCATGTTGTCTTCTCTCTCTCCCACAGTAGGTTCCAATTTTGCAGTTATCCTCCATTCATCTTCCTTGTTGGGATTTATGAGCAATTCCAATGAATTCTCTTCTTTTGTCCTCCTCCTGTCGTCTGAAATGACATGATGTATGGAATGTATATCAACTTCCTTACAAGAAACATCCTCATTGGCCTTTTCTTCTAAGCCCTTTCCAAGAGATACGCTGATCTCCCCTATCATCAAAACATGGTCAAGGTCTTTCCTTCCTTTCAAACTTTGGGAAGATGTTTATCCTTCTTCCTCCTCTCTCATCCCTTGTGAAGATTTCAGTGTCTTCTCCTTATTCTCATTCATGGGAGTATTTGTTGGTTTTCCTACTTCTCCTACACATGCAACACATGCACTATTCATTTTAAAAACATTTAGCTACATGGCCTCTTCTCTAGATGCCTCCTGCATCACTTCCTCATGTGGAACACATGCACTGCCATTTCCTGGGATGCTTGGAAGGAATATGCTGATTTCCCCAATGATAAAAATAAACCTATGATCTTCCTCCTAGAGAGTTGAAGTATTCAACTTCTCATCATCTTCATTCACATGGTATGCAACATCACATGAATATTCAAGATGATGAGGATTCTCTCCTACCTCTTCCTCCTCTCTTGTCAGTGCTCCTTGCTGATCTGAACTCTCCTCTGAGTTCATGAGAATCTCAAACAATCCCATCTCCTTATTTCCCACCTGACAACCTGAATTTTCCTTTCTTCTCTCCTAGTAGTTTATGAGATATTTGATTGATCTCTTCTTATTTACCTCCCAACAATCTACAAGATATTCAACTAATCTCTCCTCCTCATCACCGAGGATTTCTCCATCTTCTGGTTCAGAGAAATAAAATATATTCTCCTCTATGTCACTAAGGGTTTCAACTTACCTCAATCGCCTCCTCAACCACATCCTCAACATATTCTTATGCCTCCTGGAAATCAGTTTCCGGATAGGACACTTAACCTTCTCCTTCATGGGCCACTCATACCTCGAATTATATTTCTCTCCTTGTTGCATTCTCAACATCAATCTTTTGAAATCCTCTCTACTCATATTCTTGGGGTCTCCTCTTCGACCTTGTTTATGGAATTCAGTAGCGATTTTCTCCTCTCTCTACCTTCCTGACAAGTCTATTAGCTTCCACTTGCTCACTGTGAGCTACAATCAACCTCTACCAATCTCTCCTTGCTTAGCTTATGGTTCACCTAATGGAAACTTTTCTTTGATATTTTACACTCCTGCTAAGTGTAGGCGCACACCTTTCACTCACTCCTTGTCTTGAAAACTCCTTACTCTCTGGCTGTTGTACTCCAACTGCTAACCTTAATAGATCCACATGATCTCCTCTTCTTCAAGAACACAATTGGTCATTATCTTTCGCTCGCCTAGTTTTCTACTATCTGTTGCACACTTGCAAACAGTCCTCACACAAAGAATTAGTACTTTGTCTCTCCTCCACAACTTATTATCTATATATTGTCTGCAAATATATTCCTTATCTGATACCATATTATGCAAACCCCCACCTTCTCCTGGGGCTCATATGACCTCCCAATATAGGATCGTTCTCATGAGGAGATGAATCAGTTCTTAGATCCCTACTGGATACCCTCCAATTGCACACAGGCCCATTGTTTTCCATGTGCAAGTCCCACAAAACCTATGGGTGCTTTCTTTTGTCCCCTTTTACCTTCAAATTTTTTTTTAGGTGTTATCCAATTGTTTTGGTGGAAAACCACATGTTACCACGAGATGGAACCAGGTGCCTAGTTGAAAGGTGATACTTCAGTGCTCTCGAGATTCGGGCTCCGGAGGTTCTCAAAATATAACACTCCAATACCTTCGAATTCTGAATTGGTAAATTCTCGAACAGATATGGGATCAACTTTCTACAACCTACACCTAGATCTACGACTCATAGGAACTCCGGGGATCTGAGCTTCGAAAGTTTTCTCTGCTCCAACAGGAAATACCTTTGAACTCGCAAAGGCCGAATTGTCATACTGAAGGGTTGATGTTCACCTTAGATCAACGATCCTTTCTCACTCCAGACTTTATCCTTTGGTACTTCTTCAACCAAAATCAACACCTCCTCTTGAATTTTTGAATTTTGAATTGGAGAAGGGCAGAGATCAGTGACTCCCACTCCTCCTACAGCCAATGACTGTGATCAACTTCGAAACTCCAGGCTTTAGGGTTCCTTGATTTTTATCAACACCAATATATCAAACAGTCAAATGTCGAACCGACGTAGGGTGGATATCTATGGTCCACTTGTCTCTGATTACAAATGATTAGGATTTACTCCAGGCTTTGGGCCTTCGGGGAATTCTGAACCAAACTAACTTTCACCAAAAATCCTCTAGAGTGCTGAAATTTGAATAGCTGACAATCTGTTGAAACGTGTCCCTAAAATTGACAGTCAGGATTTTCTCCGGTACTTCGAAGCTTCGAGACTTTGATGATTTCTTCTCCTAACAACTCCAAGGCCAATTTCTCCTAGAGTGTTGAATCTCTGAACTGTGAGAACAAAAACTCATGATATTTTTTCTTAGATCCGATAGTTGGGATCTGTTCGCCTTTCCTACACATTCCTCCTCTCATATGGGGTTGATCTAATGACCAGGATCAAATATTTTATCCCAATCAATGGTTGTTGTAGCTTCTCCTCTATTGTAGCTCCACTTCCTTTCAAAGAAGAGTTTATAAATATCTTTCAAAGGGTTGGCCTTTGATCTCTTCTCTACAAGAACGACTCCTTAGTCTTTTCTTGTACTTTAGAAAACACTATTTCTCCTGAGATTTCAACTATTCAACTTCAAAGGGTTCAGTCCCTTGTTCTTCCAGTTGACTCCTTGTGTCCTCCTTGAAATATGTGCTCTTTCTCCTGAGCTTTTGAACACGGTCAAAGTGTTCTTTCAACACCCTCTTGGCTTCCTATTGTCTTTCCCTTGAGATTTACCAACACTTTAATAGTGTGTTGGCTTCGTGCACTCCTTGCACTTTCCTCTCATGAATCCTAAAAATTTTCAGACTCACTTGCACACTTCTAGACTCTCTATGTAGACTTGCAATGTTTCTCTTGAGCTTTACCAATTCTGGTGTTCCCACCTGACACACTCTTCTTAAAATCGAAACTGAGTTCTTGTGAAATCCTTGTAATGGATTCTCATAGTTCTTAGTAAATTTGGTGTGCACTCCTTTCACTAGCCTTCCTTTGATATTTTACATTGTTATGAGTGTAGGCACACTCCTTGCTCTTGCTCTGTGCACTCCTTTCACTATTCCTTTTGAGCTTGTGACTTGTTCTGGTGTTCCCACCTAGTGCGCTCTTCCTAAACTCCTAAATGAGTTCTTGCATGCTCCTTCTGATGACTTCATAGATTTTTTGAACAACTCCAGTGTACACTCCTTACACTATCTTTAAGAGCCCAAAACACTTAGAAACTCACACAAATAGAGAAGTATATCTATTCCTGCAAAGGGAACATACATGAACTCATAGAATTCATAAAAATTCATAGTAAACATTCAGAAAACACATGTTCATTCACATAAAACACACACACACACATAATCACATGCAGAGAAATATGCTTTTCTATTAATCTTAATGCTTTTAACAATGTTTACAAGACTGGACTGCAACATAGTTTCAATTCTTTCTCTCCTCTCCTCTCTTCTATTATCTTCTCTATCTCCTACATACTCTGATCTTCCTAATAAAATCTCAATACAATTGATCTTTTTACATAAGAGGGGCTTCTCGAGCCTTCCTCCACCTACCTATATTAAATTACAATTAATTTACATCTAGTCCAAATTAGATCTAGATTCATCTACTTGTCATCCATTAAAGGAGAATTACATGTAGCTTGAAAAAACACAATGAAYCTATGTAATGAACCTCAAATTCACCATAAAAAAAAAWAAAAATCTATGACATAATTCTATGTGGATAAATTCTGTCCATAATTCTATCACTTCCCTTAACTCTCAAACTACTCCAACATACTCATATGTATATAGGCAACATCTAAACTTAGGTCGAAGGAACCTTTGAGGTTCAGAGAAATAAAACTACCATTAGATCAAAAGGATCTAGATGCACATAGTTTAACCTCTGAGAGATCACGCAGGAGAGACGCTAAATGAATGGTGGAGACACTTTCAGGGAGAAGTGTCAAAATTGCGAGAGTCGTCAGATCTAGAAAAGGTGTGCGAGGTTTAAAACTCGTAACAACAGAAGGAAGATGACTCGTCAAGTTCTGAAAGCATCAGGACCATCCAATTTGGAGGACAGATGTCAAAGATCCAAGCCCATCGGGGATTTGGACACCGTGGAAATGAGAGTGAAGACTCTCTTAAATTCTTGAAAGGAGAAATCCAGGATTGATCATGACCATTGATCATCCCGAAAAGATCACAACTGTTGATAGTGGCTAAAAGATCGCAGCCGTCCATTGGAAGGACACGTGGTTGCCGGTTGGTGTTTCGGCACCTGGGAAACCAAAGGGTGGGACCCCTCATTTTCGTAAGTCGCGAAATCCCAGTATACGAAAAACCTGAATCGGTTTAGCGTGAAAAAGGTTTTCAGCGTTTCGGCACTTGGGAAACCAAAGGGAAATATCCCTTGTCTCCGCAAGTCACAAAATTCCGGTACACGAAACCCCGAATCAGTTTAGCGTGAAAAATGTTTTCAGTGTTTTGACACCCGGGAAACCAAAGGGCAAGATCCCTTGTCTCCACAAGTCACAAAATTCTGGTACACGAAACCCCAAATTGGTTTAGTGTGAATAGGTTTCAGCGTTTCGGCACCCGAAATTCCAAAGGGAAAGAAGATGCAGGAGTCCCGAAACCCTTAAACGTGAAAGGTGTAAGTGTTGGTTCAGGACAGAGGAGAGCAAGGTTATAGTTTAAGAGCTGTAAAATCTTTTGGGGGTGGCATAAAAGATGAACCGTCATTCTTGCCGAGTAAGGGTCTGTCATTGAATGACTCCTCAAAAAGGAATTCAACCATCATATCTTTTGTCATTACGAATTCGAGAAATTTTACTAAGGTATAGTTAGAATGTTGTTCTCTACTATTTTTCCATATTTGTTGTCTATACAGTCCGAGTTCTTATGCATTGTATGGAATCTATGCATTTCCAAAGGCCCACATCTTTTGAATCACATCTCAACAAAAGAAAAGGGGCTCTAGAATATTAATATGTTGTACAAATATCAAGCAAGATACAAATATATGCATATAATCCTATTAAATGTGTATCTTGGTCATGGATCGATACTTTAGTGATGTTATTTCTTTTCATAGCTTATTACCGAAACATACGAGTACTTAGTCATTATCGTTCCTGTTTATACATCTACATCTCTTAGATCATTATCATCATCAAAGGGAATCTATACAGAGAAATGAAAAGGAAGGATGGAGTCTGAGTTTGTCAAAGTAATCAGTTCTGGACATTTAATTGTGCTTTTAATTGCAAGGTTGATATTTCTGCATTCAGGACTTGCTTGTTACATATACACAGAGTTCCTTTTCTCTATTAAACTTTGAAATCCCGAAACCCGAAACCCCGAAAATGTTGGGCCACAATCTTTTCACATTTCGCGATTCGACATTCCTTATTTCATTTTGTTTGCACGTTAGGTGTTCGTAAACCCCGAAATCTCGAACCCTAAAACGATGGGCCACAGTCTTTTCACATTTCACGATTCGGTATACAACGTGGTATTTTTCTTTTGTTTTTGGTGTGTGTAATCATCGAAGTCTGATTGACCTCTGTTTTTTTCACACCATTTTGTTCTCTACAGTTTATTCCATTAAACAAAAGTCTAAGTTATTTTATCGGTAAAGGTCCTGAATAAACATCTCCAAACCCTTATGCTTACGGAGCATTATACTTCTGTAAACTCCTACTTATTACCAGAATATATATATATATGTGTGTGTGTGTGTGTGTATATAGATTGAATATCTATCTATCTTCCAGTTGTATGTGAACCCTGTTGGGATTAATCTCTAAAAGGAAAAATTTGTAGACATATCGGTGGAAATCACTTACAACTTATGTACTCGTAATTTTGTCCATTTCCACTGTAATACTTAGGCATATATATATATATATATATATATAGGTAAAATAAATATTGATTGTGATTCCTGTTGTACTTGGATTTTATTTTTTTTGGGACTATTAGGTACCCAAACAAACCCCAATAATTATCGTAACTTGGTGCATGATTTTCTTACCGAAGTATAGATACCCTATGTAGAGTTCTCAAGTTCAATTCCATTTACAATAGATAAATTCTGTACACTGGAGTTTCGAAATACTGGTAATTACCCTACAACTACGTCCATGGTAATAACATAGTTTATAAAGGGACTATTCCAGAATTTAACCATATAATTTACTTCTGATTATCCTTGAATAGATTTCGCCCAGGTTAATGTATCCATATTGAATTAAATTGATGCATTACAACTATGCCTAGATAATTCAAAGAGATGGAACATAATTTCAATTCAGAGTTAACGAATACACTGCATCAGATATATGAGCATTTAAAAAGAAAATGGAAAGCATTTCAGTTCAGATTTAACAAATACATTGCATCATATATAAAATCATTCAGATAGAGAGGAATATAGAAACATATCTGAACTAGCTTGCGGGAAGACAAAGGGAACAACCACATTCCTCCCAACCGTAGAACAGGGTAGTCAAAACACTTGAATGATTCACCCCCTATCCTGACCATGAAACCATGAGGGCAAACTTGGAATCTCCTCCTCAACAAATGTCTTTCCATTCCAACAAACTCCTCTTGCCTCACACTCAATCCGTAGTGTTCATAACAACAAAAGAACTCAAAATATTTCTCCCCAGCATACTTGGCAGCATCCTGCCTCCTCACATATGATATTTATCAATTTTTCCAATGGCCAAATCTATGATTTTCCACTTGTAATAGTCAGCCCAGAGATAGTTCTGACATGTTCCCCACTCATGGAGTTATGGTCAACTGATTTTAACATGGTTGTTCCATTTGTCCTCCTGCAATTAATATAATTATTCTGTTTTTATACAAGTGTCATACTCAAATAGTTAGTTGAGTTAAATCAGATCTTTGCCCAACAGTCATAGTAATTAATTACAAATATCAAATTCGAAATTCGAAATTTCCATAAATGGCAAAAATTTTCCAAATTCGAATTTACTAAAAACGGAATAAATTTCCATCAAATTTAAATTTCAAAAAATATTTTATTTTTGGGGATGTCACAATCTACTCTCCTCGAGCCTTACAACATTAAATTACATTAAAACTCAGATTTAAACTAAAAAATGAGAAGGTTGKCCCTTCTCTCTCCTTGGGATCCACTCCCTCCTAGTGCACTGCTATGTTGGCTGTTGATGCGCCACTGAGTTGCAGTGATTTTCCAACATCAAAGAGGATAGTTCTATTTCTTTGTAGGTAGACTACGTTTTGAGCTAGACTAGATCCAACATCAGAATGATAAAGATAATTAAGGACAATCGACAAAAAAGGGTTCCTCCTTCTCTTCCTCTCTTATTTCATGCATAAATAGATGGAAATCAGGAATATTAGTGTCCACTTGTTCTTGTTGCCTTAGTTGGAGAAAACCAAACTAAGGGGAGCTAAACTCTTCCACGGGGTAATATTTTTCACAACGGTTTTTTGCGATTTTACTAGGGAACAATGGTTTCCTTTCTTTTTAGCCTCTTATTTCTTAATTTATTGATTAATTCTTGGTTTCTAAAGTCTTCTTTGATTTTCACCTCCATTGAATAGCTTACAGAGTCCTCATAACACTTTGGTTCAATATGGGTTGAGTTTGAGTCTGTTTTCCAATCTTTTTCAGTAGTGACACTCCCCTCCAGCGGCCTACCCAACATCATTGATGCCCTCCTACATGATTTTCAAGAGTTTCTCCCTACCTTTGATACCTTTTTACCCTTGGTACCATGAGCTTCACCCTTTTTTGGGTTGGTTCCTGGGATTTTTAGTCTCTTTTTCTCAGTCTAATTTTGTCCCAGGTTCTTATTTGATTGCTTTACATTTTGATTGTTTGGTTTTGATTATGAGTATCACTCTTCTTGTCTTGTTTTTTTTTAATTACCTCTAATCAAAATTTGAAAAGGTTATAAGATGGTCAAGGTTGATCAAATCCTTGAAACTYTGTTTCCATTTTCGGTAGTCTTTTTCTTATCATATTATATAAGTGTTTTACTTCTATACCTTTCTTCCTGAAAAAACTTTCAAGCATTCTACTTGTCAATTTTGGGAGCCTTTTCTGTCTTTTTGGAAGTAGTTTGTTGACAATTGATTCTTGCATTTCACTTTTATTTTGAAATCCAGAATATTTTAGAGTCAATTGTGCTATCAACTGGTCTCAAATCCTTTGGTTTTAAGACTTTTTAAGAGTGATTTCTTTCTTTACGAGTGCATCTTTGTTTGAGTATTATTTTGCTTCTCATTCTCTTCTATATCATCTTTCAAATATTTCATGTTGATTGAAAGAAAATAAGCATTAAAGTAACCACATTCAATCTTATTTGCATGTTAACATCAAAAAAAGAAATTTGTTCATTCTAAATCATTAGGAGTAGAGTTATAGTAAAAAATAAATTAAAGAACTTAACATTCATTGGTTTTCAAAGAGTTATATTTTGACAATTTGGAAAACATTTGGATTCTTCATTTAAGTGAATTTGTTTTTGCCAAGATTGTTGCATGCATTGCGTATTGTGTTGAGTTTTAATGGTATTTGGAAGAAAGAGAAACCTCTTTTGCCTCTTGTAGGTAGGATTCATTGAAAGAAATTGTGCATTTCATCTTCCTATTGCATGGTTTTTGGATTCAAGTCAAAAAATGATTATTCTAATCTCCATCTAGCCTTGAGTAAAAAAACCTCTGAAGAATCAACCACGCATAATTAAAATATACTAGGATATTTATTTATAGAACAACAACAATAGTCTAGGAATTAGAATCTTTGGACTAGAGAAAGTGAGAAAAATGTTCAAGATTTCTAAACAAACTATAGAGTACTAAAGAGTGGTCAAAACCAATTGTCATTTAGGCATAGTTGGGAACCCCCTATAACACAAGGGATAAACACGAGGTTTCATGTGGAAGGGAAGAAAATATTACCCCTCCAAAGCTTGACCAATCATAGTGGAAAGAGTGCATATTGGGGGTCCTTCTTGAGAAACCACTGGTTTCATTTGGTCTCAGTGCTTTGTGAATCCTGAAGCCATTAAGGGTCCTCAAGTGTTTTATTGTTCCACTTTTATTAGCATCCAATCCTAACCCCTCTCCATGGGTAATTATTTAGTATGATATTTTTTCTATGTAATAAAGTCCGACATTACTTAATAACACCTAATAAATAAAGGAGAATAAGTCAATGTAAGAAGACCTCATTAAGCTTCCGCTTCTAGAAATATCTTCCGCTAGAAGTTTCCTTAGAAGGTGGAATTGGTATAAATAAGAATATAAGGCATTGTATATTTTTTTCTTGGATTTTATTGTAATAGATCTCTGCTTTGCTAGAGGTTTTTCCCCCCAAGAGGGAAGTGAACATTGCTATAAAGGTGTTATTTCTGGTATTTTTCTAGTATTGTTCTAGTTATAATCTGGTTGTTCCATTACTACTTGCTAAATATTTATATTCCACATATTATTATTCGTCTCGTATCTTGCAAGTGGTATCAGAGCTCCTTCCTGGGCATTACTTGTGGCGTAAATGTTTTTTCTAGGTAGAGATGTATTCCAATGTATTTAAGCTACAAATATTTATCATTTCATGCATAAACCCATGGTTAGGGACTCATACATGCAGAAAATACAAGTGGCACTTAAGTGAACATTGTTGGCCACCCTTGTAACCCCTATTGGTACCCCTTCGAGTGGTAGCGCATCAAAAAACACTTGTATATGGATCGGCCTAGATATCTTGAAGCCCTCCGTAGAAAAACCAATCGACCACCTGACTACTATAGTGCCACCGAGAACAACACTCAGGAATATAATATCTAGTACCTAGGTATTTAGGTAGTACAGATAAGGGAATGGTATAGCCTCCTTAGGTGGTGACCTGAGATATTGGGTTGAGTACTACTATTGGACCCCGCATGTATATAAGAGAGATATAACACAGGGAAAAACCTTGTTTGTATAAACCTTGAATACCCTAACCTTTCAGATGGAAACATAAACAAAACAAACAAGATCTATTGTCGTGCAACTATGTCTCATGCATTCTTTTTGCGAAATTCCTACATATTTATTCTTGTTAAACATTTGGCCATTTTGTCACTGCAATATTATTAAGCTTGGAGTATAAATCTGTAGGAGTAAAAAAAAAATTGGGGGCCTATCAGCAACCTTATTTGTAACCTAGTCCATTGCATTCCTCTCTTCATCCTGATCGTAGTGGTACCCTTCACTTTTAATCTTTTTCTTCTCTCCATGGTCCCACCCCTTTCCAATACACCCTTATTTGACACCTATCCCATTGGAGTCCTCTCTTTGTCTTGATCACCCTGTTACATCTCACTTTTTGCGGTCTCGATTTTCGTCCCACCACCGCATCTACTACCTAAGTTTCTACCATGCCAACTAATCAATCTTAGACTTAAGAATATTGGGATACTAGGTTGTCCAACTTAGAATCGTGAATGGAATTCATCCCCACTACCATACAAACAACCATCAGTGAGTCCCTCCCTACAAAAATCGAAGGAACCATCTGTGAACCCATAGAACCCTTCAAAAATGGTAAGAAGGTAGAATCCAATGCAGAGGACCCTCAACATTCCCATTATTATAATAATCATTCCTCCCACTCCCCTTGGGGTTCTGCACACTTGGAATAAGGTGCCCAAAGTTGACATGCATAAATTTGATGGATCCAACCCAATAGGGTGGCTCTCTCAAATGGAAAAATACTTCTCCCTCCATAATATTTGGGATGATGAGACCAAAATCCATGTAGGGTTTTTGTACCTAGATCAATAATGATGGAAGTGGTGGCAGTGACATAAGAAATGTTATCCAAGAAGTCCCACTTAGAAATTTTTCACTAAAGTATTTTATGCCTATTTTGATAGGGAATCACATTTTTTGGGTAGAATCACCAAGATGTGCCAAAATGGATCAGTCATAGATTTCATCAGGAAATTTGAACAATTGGCTATCAGGACTGAGGGCTTATCTGATGCATTTTACCTTGAATTTTTTATCAGTGGCTTAAAGGAAACCATCCAGGCTCATGTGAGCATGCATGATCCTACTACCTAGTTGCAGACATGTCAATTATCAAAGGAACCATAAACCATCCTTTAGGCCCCATCCATGAAGGCTCCAGTTCTCAATCGTCCTCACCTCAAGGCTCACCCAACTCCAACACAAACATTGAAGGTCCAAAAGGTATCTCAAACTAAAATGGTGGAATGTCACAAGCAAGGCCTTTGCTACTATTTTGATTAAAATTATTCACGAGGGCATAAATGTACTGAACAAAAGTTCTTCCATATTGATGGATCCACTTTTGAAGAAATTCCATCAGATGAGGCTCCACCAAGTGATCACGTCGAAGATCTAGTTGTAACCCCTATGGAACCAGCGTAAACCATCATATCGCTTCATTCCCTCTCAGGTATTTCGTCCCTATAGACATTGAAGCTCAAGGGATGCATCAAACATTGACCGGAGGTGGTGTTGATTGATAGTGATATAACCAATAATTTTATTCATCATAGGATTGTTGACGAGATCCATTGGTTTGTCCCCCTTGTTTATAATTTTCAAATCCTCATTGCTAATGGTGGTACTATGACGTGTGGGTCCGTTGTGAGAATTTAAAACTCCAAACGGGTGATTATACACTGAAAACCCACATGTTCTCTATTTACATGGGTGTTTGTGATATTGTATTAGGAGTGGAATGGATTCACACTCTAGGGCCAATCACAATGGATTATCAATAATTATATATGAGCTTCACCCAAGACTCTCACTCCTATACCCTATGAGGTGTCCAAGCATGCTCTCTTGAAATTATCATCTCTCATAGGATGGAAAAACTGTTGAACAAATTTCACTATGGTGTGATTTCTCAATTTAATGTCATCTAGGTCATTGAAAAAACCTCTCGGGTAATCCATCCCATCTCGCAACTCATATTGGACAAGTCCCAAAACGTCTTTGAGATTCCCATAGCCTTACCTCCCTCTAGGGGTGAGCATGATTATAGCATCCCTCTCCTTCTGGGAAGTCAACCCCCCAATGTACGTGCCTACAAATATCCATTTTCTCAAAAAAATGAAATAGAAAATATTGTACATGAATTAATGGAGGTAGGGTTAATTCACCCTAGAACTAGCCCATATTATTCACCAGTGGTGATGGTATTAAAGAAAGAAGGTACATGGTATATGGSCCCTGATTTTTGTGCCCTGAATAAATTAACCATCAAAGATCAGTTTCCCATTCTTGCCATTGATGATCTGTTGGATGAACTCCAAGGTTCCTTTGTATTCACCAAATTAGACCTTGGATCAATCTATCACCAGATCCGAAAGAAGGAGGAATATATTGCAAATAATACTTTCAGAACTCATGAAGGACATTATGAATTCTTCATCATGCCTTTTGGCCTTTGCAATGCTCCATCCACCTTTGAAATTCTGACAAATAAATTATTAAAACTTTACCTTCAGAAGTTTGTCTTGGTTTTATTTCATGACATCCTCATTTACAACCACACTTCAGATAGACACCTTTTTCATGTGGAAAAATTCCTTCACTTGCTACAGGAAAACCAATTTCTTGTCAAAAATACCAAATGTTCATTTGGATCCAGTGAAGTGGAATGCTCAAGGGACACATTGTCAATCGATATGGGGTAAAAGTGGACCCCAAAAAGATAGAATCTATGTAGGAATGGATGTGACCCAAGATATTAAAGTTCCTATGGGGTTTTATTGGTATCAAAAGATATTACAACATTTTTTTCCACCATTATGCAAAAAATGTGAATCCATTGGCTGACCTTCTTAAGAATAATGCATTTCATTGGACACCTATTGTTGAGAAAACCTTCACAAAATTAAAGAGGGCCATGTGCACTACTCCTATCCTAGTAACACCTTACTTCAACAAAACCTTTGTGGTTGAATCATATGCTTCTGGCATTGGTATAGGAACAATGCTCACATAAGATGGTCAAACTTTGGCCTTTACAAGCCAAGCATTGAGTGGCCGCAATATGGGCATATCTACGTATGCAAAAGAAATGGTTTCCATTCTCCATGCAGTGCACACATGGTAGCCATATATCTTGGTACATCATTTTCATATAAAAAAAAATCACCATGGTCTGAAATATCTTTTGGAGCAACGACTATCCTCCTCAGAACAAAATAAGTGGCTAACCAAAATGTTGGATTATGATTATGAAATTATATACAAAAAGGGAAAAGATAATATAGTAGTTGATGCATTATCACGCTAACATGAATAAAATAGATCCCTCTTTGCCTTATCCTTACCGATACCTAATTGGATTGAATAAATATGCCAAGAGTGGATAACACAACTGACTCTCTCCAAGTTAATTTAACGCCTTCAGGAGGACCCTAATACTCCCATTGACTACACTTGGCAGGAAAATATTCTCAGATATAAGGATCACCTGGTTCTCTCACCCTCTTCATTACTCAAGTCAAAAATCTTACATGAGTTGCACTCATCAACTATTGTAGGTCACTCAGGATTCCAAAGGACATATGCTCGTGGCCTTCATTATTTTTTCTAGGAAATCATGAAGAAGGATATCCTTCACTTTTCCACAAAATGTGAGGTGTGCTAATGTAATAAAGATGAAACAATCAAGTCTCTAGGTTCCCTGCAACCCCTACCCATTCTAGCTTCTATATCCACAAATATCTCCATGAATTTTGTAGTGGGCCTTCCTAAAGATGGGAAAAATTATGTCATCATGGTGGAGGTTGATCACCTCACTAAGCATGCTCATTTTTGTGCCTAACCCCACCCTTTCACACCAACACTAATAGCACACGTTTTCCTTCATCATGTTTTCATGTTACATGGTATGCCCACTATATTGTATCTTATTGTGGCCCCACTTTCACAAGCACACTTTGGAAATAGATGTTTAAATTGCAGGGCACCCAACTGAACATGAGGACATCCTATCATCCCTATTAGCACTCTGTAATTTGCCTAAGGCTGCTGAGGCAATCACAGAGGTAACCTCAAACTGCTTCAAGTCTTGGATCTAGCCCTCCAAGACTCAGAGAGGGATCTCTCTTTTAGATTTAGCTTTGTTTTTTAGGGATGGGTTTTAGGCTAGTTATAAAAGCAATGAAAATATAGAGTTTTTGATTTTGAAATGGTTACTTTGGGACAGCAAGGAGGGCCATTGGGCAAATGGGGTCTGCTCTTTAAACAATGTGATTCAATATCAGATATGGACAAAGCTCTTTCACAGGGCAAGGTAGCAGCAATATTGGATCGAATTAAGTGTTGATGGCGTTGGTTTGAGGAAGGAATAGGTGAGGAAAAAGACAGGCAAAGGAGAATCTAAGAATTCCTAAACTAGCCTTTTAGAAGATCAACATAAAGATTATCAGAAGTTAAGAAACAGAGTATCTGCTGATAAATTCTGCTTCTACTAGTCTCCTTCTGATAATAAGAACTGAAAACAAATTGTGAAGAAGACAGGAAATACATTAACAAAGAAGAAACTCCACCAATATCACCACACAAGAATCCTGTAAAAGAAACAGGCCCATCATTGGTAGATCATTAAAAATAACAGAGAAATTCTCTAGCTAAAACACAGCCCTCAACTCTAGCAAATAAAATTACAAGCTCAGGTCTAAACCTCTCGCACAGGTTCAGCCAATCAGAAATACATTTACTGCTGAAAACCTCACTCAAACAGGTAGAACCTCTCCTACTATGCCCAGTCGAACCCTCTCTCTACCCTTTATAGCTCTATAAATAAGAAAAACATGCCTCAGCCTTTCAAGATTCGGGTCCATAACTCTGTTTTCTGAAAATAGAAAACAGTTACACAACTCGACACATGTCAACTCTTTCGTTAAACAAATCGAACAACCAGTTAAAATGAAAATAGATTTGATATCTACTGCTTGACATCTGGAGTTTGGTGAGGTTTGCTGGCAAATCCACTCTAATGGCATTGAAACGGATAGATGTTGAATTAGTTTGAATGTTGGAGGTTGTTTGAAAGCAGCTGCCAGATGGAGGATCGGTGCTATAACCTCTCTGCCACCTCCCTGTAACTGAAAACCATGTCTGCCATCTATGCAATTGTTACCCAAATATGTGTATCGTTGTTGAAGAAGGGTTCCCTGTTTGCCACATGTTTTAGTCAATGACTAGAGCTGGGATATTTTGCCAATGAGAAGGGATCCTTCCAAATGATACTATGACCCTTGTATAATAACTTTTGTCTGTCATAGGACTAGTGCCTTCAATTTGTAAACCACTTGTGTGCCCTGAGGTGATTTAGGTTGGCAGGGAATCCTCTGTAATAGCATCAACAGGAGGCAACAATTGTGACTCTTGTCCCAGCAATTACATTGATGAAGCTACAAATAGATTATCAGGCTTTCAACTACCAGAGGTAGAAAGATATTTCAAACTGGCTGCAATAGCAGCCATCAATTCTGGATCTTCATAATCTAACATTTTATGCATGCAGTCAAAAGGTATGCTAAATGAATTCGGATAGTAACTCTGAACTTTCTGGCTCCCCAGGCTAGCAGCTATAGCAGCCCTCAACAGAGAATTTTCATAATTGGAGCTATGAAGTTGTCCCGCCGTTCACATCAACAGTAGAAAATATATTTGACAGAGACTCTTTTTCTTTTTCATGAGAGGCATTGTGTGTTGTTGCCATGGATTTGGTGATCCTCTGTGCATCATCAGGAGTAAACCATTTCCCATAAGCATTGCTAGTTTCAGAACTAGAGACAGGGCAATCCCTTGGAAGCTTGCCTCTCACAAGGAAAATGCTCCAGCCCGCCAAGCTTTGCATTAATTTTCAATATAACATTAGCAATGTAATCATGCTTGCAATTTTTTGACATAATCTGCCAAGCAACACTGGGTCCAAACACCAAACACTAACTCACATAACCTATTTACCATAGCATAAAGGTGTTCATTATCCTGTTGAGGCGTTATGCAGAGGATAAGCTCGAGAGGGTTACCATACTCAACCATTTGTCATACAGGTGTTTGAAATTAATCAACTGCTTGCTTTTGTGACAACTCTAGGCCTTAGACGCTGTGCTATACCACCTCTCACGTAACCCTTCGACTTTGATGAAATCTTTTTAGTTTTACACTTGCTGTGATCATCCATGTTAATTATTTCAATTATTTCAACATCCCCAATATCACACTGTTTATCACGACATTCTGAAGAATCTAGTAATGTCTTTGATGGCACGGGTATATCTTCATGAGAGTTGTTAGCATGAGAAATGCTTGGACCTGACTTCATTTGAAAATCTGATCCTGTTGTTGTAATGAAAGCAGAAGTAAGCGCACAAAATCTTCTTGCATCATTGGACGACGAACTGTTTTCTTCCTTTGTTACCTCCACAGGAATATTGGATTCTGTCGTTGTCTCAGGAACAGAGCTAAATGTCAGAGATCTTCTTGCACCATTGGGTGAAGCATCATCTTTATCTTCTGCTAAATAGCAGTTATTAGAAACAGCTCCCGCACTCTTTGCTTTTGCCGAAGACTTTTGAGAAAGGATCAGATGGTGTGCAACTGACCTGTAACCTTGACATTTTGCATATCTATGAAGAATACCAATAGGAGCCCATCCTTTCTTTTGTCTACAAAAGCCGCAGTTGCAAATATCCCGATAAATAGGACAAACCCATTCAGGATTTTTCAAAACCTCCAGAATGTTTTCTCCATATCTCATATATAAGCAATTACCACAAAAGTGGCCTTTGGAGTAAGTTGTATTTGTTGCAATTAGATTGTCCCTTGTGGGAAAAAAAGGATAGCCTGGCTGAGCTATGCGTGAATCCTGTCATATGATCCTTCTTCAAATCGGAGTGTAAGATCACACAAAGTTTGCGTTGTGGACTCAGTGCTCATAGGCTCACCATAGGAGAAAACTGCCAGTATAATTCCCCCCTCTGATTTTAAATCCCACTGCAGTGGAACCACGCTTGGTTGCTTCCATGGCATTTTTGACCTGGCTCTCGGATGTTGTAGTGGCTGACTGTGGCATAACCCTCCATGCACGCGTTCTCTTTGCGTTGGACACCTCTAAACCGTTTCAACACCTGGCATAGGTTTCAAACGCCGTGTTTATATATTTTTGACTTTCTGTGGGCGAAATCCCACATTCACATGGTGAAATGGACTTTAGGTGCGTATAAGAGACAACAGTCATGTGGTGTAGCAATGAAGTGAGCTCGAGCCCGAGGCTTGGGCATTGGGGTCTGGTGTTTGCGTTGTGTTGGCGCTGCTTTATGTGTTTGTTGTAGGTGCGCAAAATGGTGCTTATCCTTGGTGTCGATCATTCGGAAGTTGGCCCTAGGCCAATATTATTTTGCTAAACATTTTGTTAATTTTTATAAAACTCTACATAAATGCCAAGGCCGAGGGGCCATTTTCTTTTGGCTAAATTCGCCAAACATAGATTATAAAACCCACATTAGGCAAATAAACCCAATTTTACATTTACCCACAAGAATAACAATTTTTTCCTTTCAAACCAAATGCACCAAAACTTGCTTTGAAGTTAGCGCGCAAACCTTCATCTTATGCTTGGTCATTGTCGGGCATTTTCCGCCGCCTTCGCCATGCGTCATGAGCGAATACATCCGCCTGAAATAGACAAAAATTATTCAGCACATTGATTCCCTATTATATAGGGTTCTAACATAGGCTCCACCTGGGGAAGATAGCTCTGAAGGAGGTGTCTAGAATCCATGAACTCTGAATTTCGCCGACCAGCAGATCATTGGGCTGCCCCCAAACCGTAAACTGAAAATAAATCCATGAAAAGATGAAAAAGAAAATATGCTCATTCTGATGAGCTTATTGGCACATTCCTACCTACCCTAATCTGCTAACAGTTACTGCTTCAATCAAGTAATGAAAAAGTGCCAATGAAGCCAACCCAGCAGTTGATCCCTGGATTGGGCTTCCTCATCATGCTTGATGAAAATCAAGGCTGCAATAAGTACTGGCAGCTGATGATAGCTCGGGTTCTTGCAGAAAAAACATGCTGGAACAATTACACTGAAAAAGAGCTCCATATAATTTGCAACCGGGTCAAAAAATAAATGATCTATTTTTTGATTCTCTGGGTATTCCTTTAGCACTTTAACATGGAAAATTTTCCCATCCATGTCCTCAATATCAGACCATGACTGCAACTGTTCAACTTTTGACTTATGCTTTCCAACAAAAGGTTCGTCAATCAGAAAATCGGAAGAGGACACAATATCTTTTGGTTTGGGAGATGTGATTTGCTCATAAGACTGAATCGGAGTATTCAAAGGCTCAATATCTTTTGCAAGTCTTTCAGCCACTACCTCGAGAAAACAAGTTTTACCTTTCGAAGAGAGTTTACTTGAGTCCAGAATATGAAATATAATTTTTAAAAAGTCTTCGTCAATGTGCATTTCTGCTAACACATTTCTTAATTTTTCTATGGCAACAGGAGATATAGGATTTACCTCATACCTCGTCATCTTGAAGCTTCATCAAGGCTCTGAAATCTGGATTCTTCAGCAGTGAAATCACTTGAGATCTTTGAAGCTCGGGATCTTCAACAATGGAGTCGCCAGGTGAATGGTACAACCTTCCTGTGTTTGGCTTTTGTTCACCATCAGAAGTAAAAACTGAACATGAAGTGCAGCTCTGGAGAAGTCCCCAGTGGAGTCACCAAAAATRTTAGCACTCTATAATTTTCCTAAGGCTGCTGAGGCAATCACAGAGGTAACCTCAAACTGCTTCGAGTCTTGGATCTAGCCCTCCAAGACTCAGAGAGGGATCTCTCTTTTAGATTTAKCTTTGTTTTTWAGGGATGGGTTTTAGGCTAGTTATAAAAGCAATGAAAATATAGAGTTTTTGATTTTGAGATGGTTACTTTGGGACAGCAAGGAGGGCCATTGGGCAAATGGGGTCTGCACTTTAAACAATGTGATTCAATCTCAGATATGGACAAATCTCTTTCACAGGGCAAGGTAGTAGCAATATTGGATCGAATTAAGTGTTGATGGTGTTGGTTTGAGGAAGGAATAGGTGAGGAAAAAGACAGGCAAAGGAGCATCTAAGAATTCCTAAACTAGCCTTTTAGAAGATCAACATAAAGATTATCAGAAGCTGAGAAACAGAGTATCTGTTGATAAATTCTGCTTCTACTAGTCTCCTTCTGATAATAAGAACTGAAAACAAATTGTGAAGAATACAGGAAATACATTAACAAAGAAGAAACTCCACCAATATCACCACACAAGAATCCTATAAAAGAAAAAGGCCCATCACTGGTAGATCATTAAAAATAACAGAGAAATTCTCTGGCTAAAACACAGCCCTCAACTCCAGCAAATAAAATTACAAACTCAGGTCTAAACCTCTCGCACAGGTTCATCCAATCAGAAATACATTTACTGTTGAAAAACCTCACTCAAATAGGTCGAACCTCTCCTACTATGCCCAATTGAACCCTCTCTCTACCCTTTACAGCTCTATAAATAAGAAAAACATGCCTCAGCCTTTCAAGATTCGGGCCCATAACTCTGTTTTCTGAAAATAGAAAACAGTTACACAACTCGACACATGTCAATTCTTTCCTTAAACAAATCGAACAGCCAGTTAAAATGAAAATAGATTTGATATCTACTACTCGACATCTGGAGTTTGGTGAGGTTTGCTGGAAAATCCACTCTAATGGCATTCAAACAGATAGATGCTGAATTAGTTTGAATGTTGGAGGTTGTTTGAAAGCAGCTGCCAGATGGAGGATCGGTGCAATAACCTCTCTGCCACCTCCCTGTAACCGAAAACCCTGTCTGCCATCTATGCAATTGTTACCCAAATATGTGGATTGCTGTTGAAGAAGGGTTCCCTGTTTGCCACATGTTTCAGTCAATGACTAGAGCTGGGATATTTTGCCAACGAGCAGGGATCCTTCCAAATGACACTATGACCCTTGTATAATAACTTTTGTCTATCGTAGGACTGGTGCCTTCAATTTGTAAACCACTTGTGTGCCCTGAGCTGATTTAGGTTGGCAGGGAATCCTCCATATTATCATCGACAGGAGGTAACAATTGTGACTCTTGTCCCAACAATTACATTGATGAAGCTACAAATAGATTATCAGGATTTCAACTACTAGAGGTAGAAAGATCTTTCAAACTGGCTGCAATATCAGCCATCAATTCTGGATCTTCATAATCTAACGTTTTATGCATGCAGTCAAAAGGTATGCCAAATGAATTCGGATAGTAACTCTGAACTTTCTGGCTCCCCAGGCTAGCAGCTATAGCAGCCCTCAACTGAAAATTTTCATAATTGGAGCTATGAAGTTGTCCCACCCTTCACCCCAGCAGTAGAAAATATATTTGACAGAGAATCTTTTTCTTTTTCATGAGAGGCTTTGTGTGTTGTTGCCATGGATTTGGTGATCCTCTGTGCATCATCAGGAGTAAACCATTTCCCATAAGCATTGCTAGTTTCAGAACTAGAGACAAGGCAATCCCTTGGAAACTTGCCTCTCACAAGGAAAATGCTCCAGCCCACCAAGCTTTGCATTAATTTTCAATATAACATTAGCAATGTAAGCAGGCTTGCAATTTTTTGACATAATCTGCCAAGCAACACTGGATCCAAACACCAAACACTAACTCACATAACCTATTTACCATAGCATAAAGGTGTTCATTATCCTGTTGAGGCATTATGCAGAGGATAAGCTCGAGAGGGTTACCAGTCTCAACCATTTGTCATACAGGTGTTTGAAATTAATCAATTGCTTTCTTTTGTGACAACTCTAGGCCTTAGACGCTGTGCTATACCACCTCTCAGGTAACCCTTTGACTTTGATGAAATCTTTTTAGTTTTACACTTGTTGTGATCATCCATGTCAATTATTTCAATTATTTCAACATCCCCAAAATCACACTGTTTATCATGACATTCTGAAGAATCTAGTAATGTCTTTGATGGCACGAGTATATCTTCATGAGAGTTGTTAGCATGAGAAATGCTTGGACCTGACTTCATTCGACAATCTGATCCTGTTGTTGTAATGAAAGCAGAAGTAAGCGCACAAAATCTTCTTGCATCATTGGACGACAAACTGTTTTCTTCCTTTGTTACCTCCACAAGACTATTGGATTCTGTCGTTGTCTCAGGAACAGAGCTAAATGTCATAGATCTTATTGCACCATTTGGTGAAGCATCATCTTTATCTTCTGCTAAATAGCAGTTATCAAAAACAACTCCTGCACTCTCTGCTTTTGCCGAAGACTTTTGAGAAAGGATCAGATAGTGTGCAGCTGACCTGTAACCTTGACTTTTTGCATATCTATGAAGAATACCAGTAGGAGCCCATCCTTTCTTTTGTCTACAAAAGCTGCAGTTGCAAATATCCCGATAAACAGGACAAACCCATTCAAGATTTTTCAAACCTCCAGAATGTTTTCTCCATATCTCATATATAAGCAATCCCCACAGAAGTGGCCTTTGGAGTAAGTTGTATTTGTTGCAATTAGATTGTCCCTTGTGGGCAAAAAAGGATGGCCTGGCTGAGCTATGTGTGAATCCTGTCATATGATCCTTCTTCGAATCGGAGTGTAAGGTCACACAAAGTTTGCGTTGTGGACTCAGTGCTCATAGGCTCGCCATAGGAGAAAACTGCCAGTATAATTCCCCCCTCTGATTTTAAACCCCACTGCAGTGGAACCACGCTTGGTTGCTTCCGTGGCATTTTCGACCTGGCTCTCAGATGTTGTAGTGGTCGACTGTGGAATAACCCTCCATGCACGCGTTCTCTTTGCGTTGGACACCTCTAAACCATTTCAACACCTGGCATAGGTTTCAAACGCTGTGTTTATATATTTTTGACTTTCTGTGGGCGAAATCCCACATTCACATGGTGAACTGGACTTTAGGTGCGTATAAGAGACAACAGTCATGTGGTGTAGCAATGAAGTGAGCCCGAGCCCGAGGATTGGGCATTGGGGTCTGGTGTTTGCGTTGTGCTGGCGCTGCTTTATGTGTTTGTTGTAGGTGCGCGAAATGGTGCTTATCCTTGGTGTCGATCATTCGGAAGTTTTCCCTAGGCCAATATTATTTTGCTAAACATTTTGTTAGTTTTTATAAAACTCTGCATAAATGCCAAGGCCGAGGGGCCATTTTCTTTTGGCTAAATTCACCAAACWWAGATTATAAAACCCACATTAGGCAAATAAACCCAATTTTACATTTACCCACAAGAATAACAATTTTTTCCTTTCAAACCAAATGCACCAAAACTTTCTTTGAAGTTAGCGCGCAAACCTTCATCTTATGCTTGGTCATTGTCGGGTGTTTTCCGCCGCCTTCGCCATGCGTCATGAGAGAATACATCCGCCTGAAATAGACAAAACTTATTCAGCACGCTGATTCCCTATTATATAGGGTTCTAACAATCCCTATTCTAACGAACAAATGGAAGTGGTCAACAAATGTTTGGAAACCTACTTGTGGTGTTTTATTCAGACAAACAAAATCAGTGGGTGCAATGGATCCCCTTGGTAGAATGGTGGTACAATACTTCCTATCATACAACCAAAAACATGACCCCATATGAAGCAGTGTATAGCCAATGCCCACCTACAATCACTAGCTATCTTCCAGGAACATCAAAGGTCCAATAAATTGATACAATGTTGCAAGTGTGTACATCCACCCTCTCAGCTATGAAGGATAAAATCCACATGGAACAAAAGTGCATGAAGAAATAGGGGGACCAACATCATTCATAAATTGGTTTTTAGGAAGGTGATCATGTGTTTCTTAGGCTCAAACCTTACAAGAAAAAAACTCTCAAATCCCAGGGACACCACAAGTTGGCACCCATGTTTTATGGGCCTTACTATATCATCAATCATATTTCTTCAGTGGCCTACAAGTTGGTTTTTCCAACTACTTATAAAATCCATCCAGTGTTCCATGTTTCCTATCTGAAGAAAGTGGTGGGACAAAATTGCAGGGTCCAAACCATCCTTCTAGAATTAGATGAAGAAGGCTCCCTTTGGCTCCAACCAGACACAATCCTGAATAATCATGAGTGTAAAATACATGGTATAATTATCAAAGAAGTGTTGAACCAATTGAAGGACACATCACCATAGGATGAGACATGGGAACCAATGGATATACTCTAGTAGTTTCTGCACCTGAAGCCTTGACGACAAGGATTTTTTTGAAGGGGGAGGACATGTTAGGATCTAATCCTAAACCCTCTCCATGGTTCATTAATTAGTAGGATATTTTTTCTATGTAATAAAGCTCGACATTAGTTAATAAGGCCTGATAAATAAAGGAGAATAAGTCAATCTAATAAGACCTAATAGAAGCTTCCCCTTCTAGAAATGTATTCCTCTAGAATTTTTCTTAGAGGGTAGAATTATTATAAATAAGAGTAGGACGCATTGGATATTTTTGTCTTGAATTTTATTGTAATAGAGTGCTTCTCTCCTATAGGCTTCCCCCTCGAAGAGGAAAGTGAAAATTGTTATCTCTAATAAATATGTTCTTTCTAGTGTTATTCTGTTATTTTTCTAGCTATAATATGGTTGTTTCATTACTACTTTCTTAATATTTATGTTCATCCAGTATATTGAAACTTGTCTTCATTTCTCTTGAATAATTTTGGACTTAGATATATTGGCCATACGTTTGGTCTTGATAGTTGAATGTATCCCCCCGGAGGCCAAATCTAAGATGGTATCCTCAGTGACCTTTCCTAGGTGTCTATAGAGGTGTCTATGGTGAGATTTCCACAATACCTGGGGAAGACGTCGTATCACACCTTCAGTACCCTTAGAGGGTAGTCCCGTGAAGTGAGGGTTACTTGCAATGAGAAGGGATAATGCATGGAGGTTGGGGTGATTTCTTTCCATTTCTTTGTTGATGACTTGATATTTCATATTTGGAAGATCCTACCATCTACTATTTTCCTAGTTGATTACCTTTATATTTTTTAGGGGTGTGTTCTATCGTCACTTGTAGTTGGCCCTAGATTTTTTGTTTTTTTAAACTCTAGTCGAGGACGGTCTTTGTAGGTCTCGTAGGATGCAAGGATTACCTCTAGAAGGTTAAAAATCCTTACCTTCTCATTCAATAGAAGATCATTCCCAAGAGGGAACAATAAACAAAGAATTTATCTTTGATACTGGGAGTGTAATTGCTCCTTTACTTGAAAAATTCATAGAAGGGGGTTTGGTTCCTGCAAACCCAGCCTTATTCGATCCTTTGGGCCCAATTGTTTTAAAAATACCTCCTTTGGGACATTTTGCATCTTCCCTGCAATATTATCCTTCCCAATTACCACTCAGACCATACGAGGAAATTTTAGCCATAGAGTCGGGAACATCTAACCCTATATAAGGATTTACTACCCTTGTTCAAACATCTAGATTAGTTGATCCTACTCAGACTCCTTCTATTACTCCTACTTTTTGGAGAAAATATTCATGCCAGTACATTCTCCTTAAGAAGGGTATGACCCCAACCCAACTTCTTTATATTGTGACATAGTCACCTATAGCCTCTCCAATAGGTTCATATATAGGTAATACTGCTCCTATTGCAAGTCAAGTGCCAAGTAGCTTGTGTTTTCTCCTTCCTAGTCAATAAAGCAACACTACGATAGTTTCACACACTGTACATTTGCAAACCATAAGTTTATTTTAACCACACAATCGAATTGGTACATATTTGTTACACATTATTTTGGTTAGCCCAATGATCAATAGACGACATGTGCATAACTCACTTTCATGTTCCCCGAAAACCTTAAAAGAGTCTTTCTCCATCAGAAAAGTTATTTTCATTTTCTTCCTTAAAAACTATGACAAGAGAGATCATCACATCCTACTATATGCATGGGGTTCGAAGATGCTTGATCATCACACTTTGCACCAAATATACACTACGACGTCGTCATAGGCTTCCTGTGCATAAGGTGTGACGATGCTTAAACAAGGGAAAAGTCAAAATTCATGAATGTTGTAGAAGGGAATCTTCTAGACATTGAGGTGGCCTCTGATCAGTTTGGATCTTACTTGCTTATTTGATTTAGTGGGATCATCCTAATATCCTCATTCATCCCTCTTTCACCCTATATAAAGAGGGATCTCTTATGGAAAAGGCTAAGGTTTGCAAAGGCTTGCAAATGCATGAAGTGTTCTGCTACATATTATACTTGAGATAGATTTTCTTTATCTCTCTAAGTCAGTTTGTGGATCTTCTTCATCAAAGGAATTGGAGAAAAGGTGTGT
>ML819448.1:11152-39950 GCA_009831015.1 Picea engelmannii
TTCATCAAATCTAACTTCATATGTCTCTCCTTCAAAGAGATCTTCCTCCACAAGGTTTTCATTCTCATTATCACAATCAGCTACATACACACTTTCATCATCAATCATTGTGATTTCAATGCAATCATTTCCAGTCTTTATTTCAGTTATAAGATTGTCAATACACTCACCATTTTCAACACTAGTGACATGATTAATTTCGTCTTTAGCTATCTTGCTCCCCCTCACACTAAACTTCATCTCTAGATTATCCCAAAACATTTTTGCATTCTCTATTTCACCAAATTCATATAACAGAGCAGACAGGATGCTATTATTCAATGCTGAACTAACAAGATATAATGTTAGTTTATTTCTTCTCTTCTCAATAGGATCTTCATATCCATTTTGAACAAATTCCCATAAATCTACTGATCCAAGTAAACCTTTCTTTTTATTTTTCCAAAGATCAAAATTTTTACCTAAAAATGATGGTAAAATTGGTATTAACCTTTTCAATATTGCATTGATTTCTTCATCTTCATCAATCTGCTCCAGATCCGCAATTTGATCTTGGTCTCCATCAGGTATGAGTTCCTCGGCTACTGCTGAAGACACTTTATATTTACCTACAAAATATATTTCCTCTTGTTGATTCTTCCTCCACCTGTGTTTTAGCTCTCTCTGGAGCCGTTTAATTCTCTTTTGCTGACCCATTAAAGCTTAACCTTCTACTGGATTCAATCATGCACATTTCCACGTAGCAGTTCCATCTCTATATTCCCACGCTCTATTCTCATGTCTCTAAAATGTACACATACAGATTGCAGAGTTGAGATACTGCAAGTCTCCACGCATGTAAGGTTTACTTCACACAAAACATGTATGCATCACCCCAAGTCGATTTGCACCATGAACTGATGCAGTTGATGCCTCTCCGACAGAAAATAATCCCAACAGCCACACCAATGGTGTACATGCTATCCACACACAGCTCCTTCTACAATCTCACGATGTAGATAGCTCCTCCAATCTCACGAGGAATCCTTCAACTTCTACAGTTCCAGCGTTGTCCATGGGCTCACGGGCTCCTTCAATCTCCACACAGTTCCAGTGCTCCTCTACACTGGTGGACTCCTCCACACATCCGTGGCTCCTGTAGCAGCAACGATCTATATCAACACCCTCTCTCTGCGGATCTCATACATGATAATGGAAGGCTCACTATCCTTCCACACACGGGCTAACAATGACTGCACACTCACAACTTCAACACTGTCATCTCTCACACAGAACACACAACAATATTACAAAATTGAGCAGCGGATTCCATTCAGGATATTGATGTTGCGAATCTTATTGAAGGAGAAAAGCGATTGGTACAAAAAAGAGAAATAATAATAACTTGATAAAACAATTCTTTGCTTGGTGTTGCAGGTTCCTTCTGAGTGCTTTCGTCCACTACAAGACACGGATTCTATAGAAATAGACAGCGAATTGGTCTCTTGCACACGAGTTTTGTTTTGATTTAATACACAACTCCTTAATCGGAGAGACGAGCATCCATGGTCAATTCGTTGATAACAACATCCCAATAAGCCGATTGGATCTGAAGAGCTCATCCTTCACAGCTTCACCGCAAAGCCCGTAGAGGAAATGGTAGCGAGATGGCAGCGAATCCTCCTCACACTCCACGATTTTCCAGTGGCGGATCTTTATGAGAGGCGTGGCTCAACTCTTCACAATTCACACAGTGTGCAGCTTCACTCAACACGCACACTCACACGTCCAACGACGGCTTCACCCTTTCACGCGGGCTCACACGCATTCAGAAGGCAACGATGGCTCTACTTTGGGAGGTGGCTCCACACAAATTTTATGGCAGCAACAGCTTCTTAAAATGGTTCACAATGCAGTGTGACTCTTCTCTCACAAATTCTCTCCATGCTTTGGACTCCGTGCTTCTGCAGTCACGTCCTCTCGCACAACAACTCTCCCACACAGGGATAGTGATTCACCTCCTCAAGAGCGATCAGACTTGGGCAACAATCAAGGACGATATCTCTCCTTCATCGATCCTCCAACAACGTCCTCATATCAACACCAGCAAACAACGACGCTCTCGGTAATGGCAGGCGATGGATTCTCACAGCTCCCTTACAGCCTTTTCACACTGGCCGCTGCCCCCAGGAAAGACACACTGGCTCCAAACACATGCAGGTCGTTTCATGTTGGCTTCTGCTCCTAATCGCCCTTATGACAATCTCAATTTCTGGTGCCTACTCCTGCTCCAGGCAAAAGAAACCGTCACATGGACTCCAACGAACTACCTTTTTCTCAACAACCACACGTTTGTTGTCGTACGACACCCTCAACAATAGTTCCAAGGGACGACTCTCTAGCTTGATGGTCTTCAACAACTAGACGACTCGCTCATTAACCTTCATACGCCAACGTACAAACTTGCTGGCTCTACGTATAACAATACAACAATCAGCGTACAACCTACTGGCTCTTTCTCTTTTCACACTGGTCCACTACAGGTGCAGAGTGACTCTCTTTTTCGAGTGATCTCCTCTCTGCTCTGATACCAAATTAAAATCAATAACAGTGAGGCCACAAGGGCACATCACAAGTGAGTCTACACTCACACAATCTATATACTTAATTTGATAAATTGCTTACAATTATATAAGCTAGGATAGCCCCTAACAGTCTCCTGAATAAGTGGATCTCAAAACCACTTCAACACAAATCTTGCATACAATTTTAACCATTTGCTAACTATGGCATTTCACCATTATTATCTAACACCCTCTCCCCCTTCCTCCCTCTCTCTCTCTCACTCTCATTAATGGTGCTCATCTGCATATATCAACCACTTTTTACATAAATGTGGTTGTTGCTAGTTGACGACCGACATTCAACTATTAATAAATTAATACATTTAAATGTAATAAATAAATAATAAATAATAATTAATTAACTTTAATTTTTTAAAACTAATTATTAATAATTTATTAAATTATAATAATTAATTACTTAATTGTTAATAATTAATTAATTATAACTAAGTAATTGAAAATTATTAATTAACAATAAATTACTTTTTAATTAATAATTGATATTAATAGCAAATAAAATATTAATTAATAATTGATTATAAAGTATAAATTAATTAATGATAAATAAAATACTACATAACAAATTAATAAACTAAATAATAGTGATAATAAAATAACCACGTGATAATAATAATAAAGTAAAACTAAACTAAAGACATTATAAAAACAAAGTAATAATGTAACATATTGATCAATTAAGTAAGTAATTTTTTTAATATATTAGTAAAGTATAAAGAGATTGTTAAATATATTAATCAAGTAATAATACATTAATAATATATAAATACTTTGCCCGCAGGGGTGTAGACCGATTGGCAAGTGCCGTGTAAATGGAAGGAACTATGTAAAATGAGGTCTCAAGGTCGATTCTCACCCCGATTTACTCGGAGGGCGTGCTTGCGGGCTGTGCGTTTCTCCCTAGGGTTTATAAGGCAGCCGTTGTTACCGATTCCCCTAGTATAATTAACGTATAAATAAATTAAAAAGTTAGTAAAGTGACAAAGTACAAAAAAAAATTAATGAAGAAATACATTAATCATTAAAGAATTAGTTAAATAATAAATACATTTATAAATTATGAAAAAACTTAATAAAGTAACTAATTATTACTTTACACTAATATATAATTATAATGAACTAATGTAATGCATTAATATCTTATATTAATGTATTAATGTATATAAGTTAATGGTTTATTAATGTATAAATTAAAGTATTAATTTACATTTCTTTAATGTAACATATTAATCGACATGCACCAACTCGGCCTGAGCCACACCAACCCTTAACATGGATGGGATTTTTGTGACAGGTTTTCAACCGGTGAGGACATGGAGTGCCTTAGCAACACACTCAATACCTTATTAATTAGTAAATACCGTAGAGGGATAGGAGGGATAGCTTGTTATATTAGAAAGAGCATTTCTCCTCACATTCAACTTCATAAGATTGACCCTCTTAATCAATACATTTGGATAGAAGGTAATATCCTCGTGCTAGGAGACTTTAATGCTAGGACTACAACTAAAAAAGATATTCTTTTAAGTAATGACCCCAACCATGATCCTTTATGGCTAGATGAGGACCTTGTTTTATCTAATAGCTACAAAAGAATCTCTAAAGACCTAATTGAGAATTTGTTTAGTACTGAGTTGGTCAAGCTCTGTAGCTCTCAAGACCTAATAATTTGCAATGGAGTAATGAAGTGGCCAAACTCCAACCAGATGACCTGTATTCATGGGATAGGTAGTAGTATTGTACATTATGTGATATCTCATATCCCCATTTCCAACCAAATCACAACTTTTGACTTTTTAAATGACCATGAGCCTGAATCTGATCATAAACCTGTAACCCTAACTATAAAATTTTCATTGCATAGGAGAACCATTAAAGAGAATTATGATAATCAAAGGAATTTGCGCTTTGAAAAATGTAAAGTTGACATTTTCTTAAAGGATTTAAATAGTAAATTAAACCTCCTAACTTATAAGGACAACATTGAATAACTCTATCATAATTTTACAACTACCCTTTCTACTTCTATTAACAAGTTCTCTTTCTATAAAAAGAATAATAAAATGACCAACCCTTTGTATGATAAAAAATGTAAAATTGATAGGAAATCCATTAGGGATGCTTCTAATGAGTCCTTAAAATAATATAGATACTTACAAAGCCCTAATTAAAAGGAAAAAAAGATATTAGATCAATAAAAGGAAAGATCAACTTTCACAACTATACAAGTAGGATCCTAAGAAGTTCTCAAGCCAAATTCTAAAATGCAATACTAAAGAAAATAATAGGATTCCCTTAAGGACCTTGAATTCCTACCTTAAAATTATTTACAAGTTCCCTAATTCCATGAACACCATTCCTATTGTCCTTAGAAAGGAATAAGTTTTTTCTTTAGATGACATAGAGTTTGGGGTGAAGCGACTCACAAATAGGAAAGCTAAGGACATTGAAGGCTACCAAACTGAAATTTATAAAATCGGAGGGCCAATCGTTATCCCTCACATACAAAAGCTATTCAATTTAACAGTAAAGTAGGACTTCCCTAAACCCTTGATGCAAAGCCTCATTCTTCCTATTTTGAAAAATGGGGATAGAAACATTCCCTATAATTATAGGACCATTATGATTAGCCCGATTTTAGCCAAGCTTTATGGAATTAGTTTGGAAAAGAAGGTTAGCCTTTGTCTAGAAAGTCACGGTAAAAGAGCTAAAGGTCAGACCGGGTTTAGAAGATATTACTCAACTATGGACCATCTTGTTATTTTTAGGATCATTGCAGAGGAGTTCCTCAATACTAAAACCAATCTTTTTTGTTGTTTTGTTGACTTTAGAAAATCTTTTTACATGGTTCCTAAGAATAGGTTGGAAGAGATAAAAGTGCCTCTAGAGTTGAGGGCTACTGCAATAAGGCTATATGATAATGTTATTGCTAAGTTTAAAAATATCGAGGGCTAGTCAAAAGAGATTAACTACAATATCGGAGTGAAACAAGGTTGTCCCTTGTCCCCTACCCTTTTTGGCATAGACATTGACAAGTTAGAAGAATGCTTGGAAAAAGCAGGTTGTGTCGGCCATACTCTCACTGGTATAGTCATCAATCTTCTTCTTTATGACGATGATATCGTTCTTATGGAAAGGAGTCCCCATGATCTTGAAAACCAACTAAGAATCTTCAAGGATTTTTGCTCCAATATGGGTATGACTGTTAATACTGATAACACTAAGGTCATGATTATTAAATCCAATAAGATCCCTTATGATACCTTGGTATATGAAAACAACAACTTTGAGGAAGTGACTTCATACTAATATCTTGGAATTGATATTCACCACAAGCTCAATTGGAATTATAACATTGAGAAAAGGATTATTGGGGGATGGAAAGCTTATTATGGGGTTGAAAACAATTGTAAATTAGTTGATCATTGGAGTTGGAATAAGAAGAAACTCCTCTTTGAGACTCTTGTTACACCTGTTATTCTTTATGGATGTGAAGTCTGGGGCTGTATTATCTCTCGTGAATCCTGGAGAAAGATAGAGCACATACAAAAGAATTTTATAACCTATAATCTCAAAATTAAAGGAAATACACCCTATCCAATCCTCCTCTTAGAAACAAGCCTCTCCCCCATTGAGAGCATGGCTATGACTAGATACCTAATGTATAAGAACAAGTTAAGCAACATGGAAGACAATAGGCTACCTAAAATTGCTTCAAAATCAAGTCATAACCATCGTCGACTCAAGCGAGGATGGCATAAAGGCATTCGTTCTTGGCTAGGCTATTGGGAAATCATGGAAGAAACCATTTTGCAGAATAAAGATACTATTAAAAAAATGTCAAATTAAAATTTAAGGAGAAGATGTGGTGTGATAAAGAATTAAAGGAAAAAATAAAATTAAGGTATTATAAAGATGTAATCAACCCTAATCTAGAAGATCAAAATTATCTATCTATTTTACCAAGTGTAAAGAAAAAAATATGCATTGCTAAGATAAGAACAAATTCTCACGAGATCCATAGTAAAATTGGGCGTTGGTGAATTCTTAAACCACCATGGGGTGAAAGCGTGTGTCACCTTTGTGATACTAAGAATGTTGAAGATGAAAAGCACTTTCTCTTAGATTGTCGAGCCTATACCCATATTAGATCTCATTTTCAAAATATTTATCACACTACCAACCTTCCTAACCTCTTAACTCAACAAAAGTATGGTGATCTTGGAAAGCTTCTCTTAATGCTTTTCGAGCACATAAACAAAATTCTAAAGAATCACAAGTAATCACTTACCCTCTTAAGGTCTCATAGATCAATTCGGTCTTAGTGGACGTTAAGCATCATCATCATCAATATATAATATATTATATATTATATTAATACATTATACATTGATAAATTGCTAAAGAACAAATAAATTATTAATAATGTGGTTACTAATAACTATTAAAGTATTACTAAATTATTGATAAATTATTAAATAAATACATTATTAAGAAATTATTAGGTGATTAAGAAATTAAAACCTTATTAATTAAATTAAAGTATTAATTAATAACAACCTATTAATTAATTAACCTATTAATTAATTAATAAAGTAATATAACATATTAAATATTAAGTATTAATTAATATAACTTATTAACAAATTAATAAAATAAAACATTTATTAATAAATGTATTAATACATAAATACATAAAATTAAAGTATTAATTATTTAATTAATTAACTAATACCTTAATGTGATGTATAAATTAAGTATCAATATATTAATGTAATGTAATGTACTAATGTAATATTTTAATTAGTAAATACTTTAATAATATATAATGTATTCTATTAATACATTATACATTAATAGATTGCTAAAAAACAAATACATTATTACATTAATCATTAAAGAATTATTTAATTAATGAATACATTTATAAACTCTCAATAAAATTAATAAAATATTAAAGTATTATTAATTAATATATTAACAAAGAATCTATACAAACCTAATAAAGTAATGAAGTGTCCAAAAATATAGTAATGTATTAAAATATTAATGTATTAACCCAATATTTATAAGTAAAACTACAAATAATCCTAACCTAAATTTTAATAGGAATAATCCTAACCCATGTTATTGTTAAAATAAACCCTAATACAAATAACCCTAACCTAAATTTTAATAGGAATAATCCTAAATCAAATCTATTCCTAATAGTAACTCTAATAACTCTTATTATTTTCTTAATACAAATTGTTATTTTCTTATTATTATAAAATAAACCTTAATACAAATAAACTTAGCTTTAATAAAACCATAACCCTAATTTTAATGGGAATAACTAAACTCTAATACTCTAACCCTATACCTAATAAGTATTAACAATAATTCAAATGTATAACAAGAGTGATAACTTTCCTTTAACTTTTAATGCATTTATAATAAGATTAGTGTTTAAGACATCCCCAACTTGTATTGATATTTATAAGATTGTGAAAAACATTTTATTTACATGCATAATGCATTAATAAATACATTACATTATTACCATAAAAAAACAATTCATATTTATAAATAATGATATTTATAACTCATATTGTATTTATATTTATAATATTGTGAAAAACACTATTTACATGTAAAATTTTACAAACACTATTATTATAACACAAAAAACCAAACATATATTAATTTTAACTCTTAACTTTTAAATAAATTAATTAATACAAAAATGTTAATACATTAACAATACATTATTACATTAATAATACAATGAGTTATCTTCACGAGACAATGGGTTGTGTACATCAGATTGCAACAATGTGTTATATTCACGAGACAATGGCATTTGGAAAATTTTCTCACATTATGAAGAGAGGATATTTGTGTCACACTGCGACGACAAGGTTCTTATAATCACATTGCGACGACCAGGGTATGTTCATCACATTCGAACAATATGGCTATGTCTGTCACCTTACGTCTTTATCTGTTTGTAACATTGTGACATTACTATGTTTGCAATGATAAGGTTATCTTTGTCACATTGCGATGACGTGGCTATTATTTCAATGTCATGTATATGTTCATCACATTGCGATGACACGTCTAGATTCATCACATTGCGACAACAAGGCTATGTTCTTCACATTGCGACGTCCATATATGTCTCTCACAATCTGACATTACTATGTTTGTCACATTACGACATCCATTTTTGTTCATCACACTGCAACGAAAGGGATATGTTCATCATATTTTTACGTCTTTATGTGTTTGTCACATTGTGACATTACTATGTTTGTGATGATAGGGATATCTTGATCACATTGCGATGACGTGGATATTATTTCGATGTCATGTATATGTTCGTCACATTGCGATGAGAGGGCTAGATTCATCACATTGCAACGACAAGGCTATGTTCTTAACATTGCAATGTCCATATATGTTTCTCACATTCTGGCGTTACTATGTTTGTCACATTACGACATCCATTTTTGTTCATCACAATGTGATGAAAGGGATATGCTCATCACAATCTGACGTCTTTATATGTTTGTCACATTCTGTCATTACTATGTTTGTGATGACAGGGATATGTTCGACACATTGTCATGACAGGCCTATCTTCATCACATTGTGACAACAAGGTTAGATTCATCACATTGTGACTCATGTATATGTTTATCACATTCTGACATCTATATATGTTCATCACATCGCGACGTTACTACGTTCGACATTTTTTTATATCCATTTATGTTCATCACATTGCAGTATCGGTTTATGTTCATCACATGAAAAGGTTGGTTTATGTTTGACACATTATGAAATGAACTTATGGCCAAGTTTAAAAAAAAAAAGTTTAATGAAGTGTTTCCTTTGTGACAAAGATAGGAACTTTGAATTGATGCAATATATTACATAGAAAGAAACTTAGAATCATACTTCTTCCAAAAACATTAATAGCAAAATATATTGAACTAAAAATTATGTCTATTCCAAATAAGCATATATAAAATTAGACTATCAATTTATGCATTCCACTTTTTGGTGTTACAAAACATATTTTTAGATAATATAAAATATGTTTTTATTAAAAAAATTAAATATTATAATTGTTTATAAATAATTTATCAATATATAATATATGGATATACAAATTTTAAAATTATATCAATATATTTATATTTATAAAATACATACATTAATAAAATGTGTATTTTATAGTATTATAACATTAACTAAACTGTTGAGGTTGAGTGATACACACATATCCCTTATCGCCAATGAGAACGTTGCCATTGAGCTATATAGCTTGTCACTATGAATGCTACAGCGATCTCATTAGGTTAACTCAACGCATATTGATTAGAATGCACAATAACCGTTAGCAGTGCTCTGAATAAATAATAATATGAATTCATATCAAGCCGAATACAAATAATCCAAAAGTATACCGATCAACTCAACGCATATTGATTAGAATGCACAATAACCATTAGCAGTGCTCTGAATAAATAATAATATGAATTCATATCAAGCCGAATACAAATAATCCAAAAGTATACCGATCGAAGAAACAATAATATGAATACATATTGATCCGAACAGCTAATAACCATTAACAGTAATCTCAATGCAGGTTGATCCGTTGAGGCTGAATTAAATCGCGTAGGAGGAATTATAAAATCTTAATGCATATAAATATGAACTATAAAATCTTAATGCACTGAGAGTTATTTGAAATTCAAACGCCACTACTCTCCACCTGGTAGCACTCGCCACTGCTCTCCACCTGGTAGCACTCATGGCTCTCCATTTGGAAACATATGATTTAATTGAATCTAGGTCATACTGGCATAACACCATTTCACGTTTCACATCCCAACTAACGCCCACCCCGACTCAAATGTGCCCCAAATATGATAAGTGCGTGGCAATAAAAGGTTACATAAATATTAATCATGGTCAATTACTTAAACGTGGCAATTAGATGGTTGGACAGTAATTTCTTAACATGATTTGGTAAATGTGAAAAAGTAAACAGGTTAATAGATGTATTTATAAATGCAAGGAAGTTATGGAGATTAAATCTCACTCATTGATTTCAGTGTAAGACGAAGAATATGACAACATATTTAATTATTGGTCATAAAATTAGAATTTATGATTAAAAAGTTCATTAAACCATCAATTCCAATAAGAAAGCGCCTATTGACCTAACTATAATTTACAAATTTTCATCACATAAACCACATCCCAACATTTTGATATTATTGTAAATTTATTATTTTGATCATTTTATTGAAGATAATTTATTTGATTAGGAAAATAAATTAATCTCTTTATTGAATATATAGTTGTTATAAAATTATAATTTAAATTTCCATCACCTAATCCACATAGGAACATTTTAATATTAATATAATGTATTTAATATTATCATATTTTTAAATTTTAATATTTATTATATTAATACATTTTCCAAAATATTACCTTTATTATTATCTTTAATGAGATTAGGATTAATTATAATTATTTAAATATAGACCACTGAAGTCATAAATTAATTAGTTATAAAAAAATTACATTTTTACATTTATAAAGACATGAAAAACTGTTTCTCAATGGTTTACACTTACACTGATTTATTATTGTAAAGTCACGCAAAAATACCAGCCGATAACAAAACCAACATAAATGGTTTTGATACCATTTGAGATTTCGTTGAACTGGATGTCGTTTTTCCCCGAAAGTGAGAAAACTAAAAATAGGAGTTTTAAACAACCAGACGATAACAAGTCTCGTATATTTGTTGTAAAGTACCAAAAGGTTTGCACATGTTCTTTTCCTCTCTCGTTAATAGATCCAGGTTTTTTTAATCCTTTCCCTGCTTCATTGATTTGGGGTTTTGATGGAGCTATTCTTATTATTTTCCTTCCTCGTTAATAAATGGAGGTTATTTTATCCCTTTCATGCTTTATCGATTTGGGGTTTCGATGAATGTGTAGTCGAGGCCATGAATAAAATGCAATACACATGTAGGTCTTCGTAGATGTGGAAAGAGCTGCAGGTTGAGATGGATTAACTACTTACGCCCTGGCCTTAAGCACCGTGAATTTTCACTTCAAGAAGAGAATTCGATCATACACTTATAGTCCATTCTCGGTAACAGGTTAATGTTTTATCCATTCCTACAGGTTAATGTTTCCTTTTTCTTTTTTCCTTTATTCGCAGCTTCCTAGTGGTAACTGTTGAGACACGGCTTTGGTGATCCGTCTATTAATTTTGGAATGCACGGTATTGCCGACGCAGGTGGTGTCAAATTTCTGCGAGACGGCCCGGACGTACGGACAATGAGTTCAAGAATTATTGGAATTCTTGCATCAAGAAAAAGCTCAACATGGAAGAAAGGATCGCCAAGTCTGATATCCCATCCGCATTGAGAGGAAGGCCGCCTCAATAGAACATGTCAAACATCTAGAAAAGGGTAATTAAATCAGGATAAATTCATCCATCTCCATAGAGACCTAAATGTGATGGTGTGGTGCGAGTAATGACATGAAGATGTATTTATGTAGGTTTTTAAACTAGCACAGTCACATAATTGTTGGAATATGTAATTACACTTCAGTGAGATCTTCACGTCACCGTCGATTTGTGTGTCAGTCAATCGAAATGTCATGTCACTCAAACATTTTGTAAGTGTAAATTCGCACATTTACTCAAAATTCATTTGGCAAGCACAAAGATATAAACGAATCCTATTTCTATCTTCTCAAGATCTGATGAGTGGTTGAAGAGTCAATCGAATTAATGAGAGTCTTTAATGTTGAGTGGGTCTTAGCTTCTGTAAGAAGTCTAAGTGAGTATCTATATAAGTCTGAGTCTCTTACTTAGTCGATGATGCTGAAGAGAAGAACTTGATGCATAGAGAAGAAGTAGACATGTAGACGGGAAGAGTTGACAGAATAAGTCATATGAGCCCAAGTTCATCTATGTCATTGTATTTTGTATTCACGCACAAAGTGTAAGTTTATTAATATCAAGTTTTGTATATTGAAAAAATTTAGGTCTTAATTATGAGTTTATGTGCTAAGCATAACACTCTGTTATTCCACATTATAAATCATTTCATTAAGTGTCTAACAAACTCAACAGTATCTGCGTCTTGAGAACCCTATCATGTAGCTTGTTTGGTACACAGTATTTGAAACTACATTGTGCAGAGTAGTCTAAATGCATTGTTGATCCAACAAATCTTTCCTTCAAATTGGTATCAGAGAAGGTTCTATCAGAACAAGTTTGTTAGAGAAGAAACTTCGTTGAAAGTAAAATATGGCTTCTACCTCAAACCTGCAACCTCCCACTTTTATAGGAAAGAATTTTGAGATGTGGTCCTTGACCATGAAGGCTTTGTTTTGAGGTCAATATGTATGGGAAATATTCAAGAATGGCTATGTGGAACTCTTGAAAGATCGAAGAAAGAAGGATGGAAAGACGTTTTTTTACATACAACAAGCCATGCATGATATCATACTTCTAAGAGTTGCATAAAAAAAGAAATCCAAGGAAGCATGGGACATATTACAAACCTCTTATGAGGGTATGGATAAAGTAAATATTGCAAAACTACAGATTTTTAGAAGATATTTTGAAACCATGTCAATGAAAGATTCAAACACAGTAGATTCATTCTACACACACATCATTGGACTGATAAATCAAATTAAGTCAGTTCAGTCTAGATGAACCGCAAGATTCCCTCATCAATCATGAACACAGATTGAATAAAGAAAGTATTTCATTAGAGAATGTGTTTTTTCCGTAGTCATCTATAATCCATGGAAGAGGGAGGGGGAGAGATAACTCTAGAGGCAGAGGAAGAAGTTCTGGTAGAAGTGGATGCAGTAGAAATCCTAGAAATATTGGTGAAAGAGGTCAAAACCAAAGTACCAATCAGTCAAGTTGTCAAAGAACTGACAAATCAAAGATTCAATGTGATTATTGTAAAAAGTATGGACATTATGCATATGAGTGCAGAAAGAGACAGTATAATCAGAACAAGAAAATTCAAGATCAGTCACACAACACAAATAACCAAACTCTCTGTATGTTTATGGTGTGTGTTGTAGTGGTGCCTAGCGCAGAAGAAATGCCTAATATAGTGTCACAAGTTGAATGCAATGTTTCTCAAGAAAGTCCATGTTACATATGGTACTTAGATTCAGGCTGCATCAACCATATGACAGGAAACATAGAACTATTTTCTAGTTTGGATGACTGAGTCCAAACCAAGGTTACACTTGGAACAGATATCCAAGTCATTGTCTTAGACAAAGGGAGTATAAACATTTTAACCAGACAAGGAGAATTTTTGTTTATGTCTGATGTATATTATGTTTCTGGTCTGAATCATAATTTGATGATTACAAGGAAACTGTTACAAAAATGATACATAATCTACATGGAAGATAATCACTATGTAATCATGGATAAATACCCAAGCAATCTTCTTATTGCAAAAATATAGATGGAAAGTAGCATGATGTTCTCATTGACATTGAAGCCAGCCAATAAGAAGAATACAACGCAAATTGTTGGTAAAGGAAAAAGTGTGCAGTCAGACTCTGCATTTACAACAGAAAATGTGTGTGGTTCTAATGAAGAAAATAGTGCGTGCAATATCAAGAAAGGAGAAAATGGTGCAAAGATGAAGGAAACATTCCAATATGAAAAATAGGAATTGATTCCTGGCTATGGAATTTCAGATTTTGGCATTTGAACTTTGGAGGTCTGAGGCTGCTACACACAAAGGATATGGTAAAAGGCTTACCACTGATTGAAAAACCAAAAAGGATATGTAAAGGCTACATATTTGGAAATAAGCATAGAGAATCATTTCGAGTTGGAAAGTCTTACAGAGAAAAAGATCCACTGGAAATAGTGCACTCAGAGATTTGTGGACCAATGAAAACTTCATCTATAGGAGGCAATACTTATTTTCTAACATTCATTGATGATTTCTCAAGAAAGACATGGATTTATTTCCTAAACCATAAATCTGACCCATTGAGTTGTTTTCAGCAATTTAAATCACTTGCAAAGATGCAGAGTGATTATTTCATCAAGCGTCTAAGAATGGACAGAGGAGGAGAATAAATTTCAAAAGAGTTTCAAAACTTTTGTAAAGTTCATGGCATCTACAGGAAATTTACCGCGGGATCCACACCAAAATAGAATGGTGCCGCAGAGAGAAAGAAAAAAACCATCATGGAAATGGCACACAGTATGCTGACAACCAAACATTTGTCTAATGAATATTGGGCTGAGGCAGTAGCAACTGCAATATACATCTTGAACAAATGTACGACAAAGAGTGTGAAGACTAGAGCTCCTGAGGAAGCTTGGATAGGTTCAAAGCTTAATGTGGTGAACTTAAAAAATTTTGGTTGTGTCACATATGCACATGTACCAAATGAACTGAGAAGGAAGTTAGAAAAAAATGGACAAAAATTTATATTTGTAGGGTATTTTGAAGAAACAAAAGGATACAAGTTGTATGACCCTGTTGCAAGAAAATTCATAATCATTCGCGATGTTTAGTTCATGGAGAATCAAGCATGGAATGGAACCATATCAAAGACAGTAAAAATTATTGATGCAATAGAGCACGATGACACATAAGATGAAGTGGTTCAAAAACCATGCACATGTCAGTGCGTAGTCCCATATACACCTAGCACTGCAACGAAAATCACCGCGCAGAGCACTCCAGTAAGAAGAGTAGGTGTGTAGTCTACACCTAGAGCGCATCAAACACCAACAAGCAGTCCAAACAGTTCTACATCTTCAGATCCAACTTTAACCAGTTTTTTACCAAGAAATACAAGAAGTGTGTGCAACATCTATAATGAAGACGCAACCATTCTCCCACTATCTATTGTGGTTATTGCAGTCATACACATACATAATAAGCTTTGAAATCACTAAAATTCCTTATAACTATATAAAAGATCCTCAAAATATTAATAATCCAATGATAATCTCAATCCTAATACAATATTACCTTACAACCAACACATGAAGCTAAGAAGTGCTCTCTCCTCAAATTATTTGAAGTTGAAGGCATCGCCTGCTTTGTTTTCGACTGTGAATCTATGGTTCTTTTCCTACCCATTAAATCTTACTCCAAAATGATGCACACACAGTTCCCTTACAAAGAAAGAAAGATATTGAGAATTATGGTTAGCTCGTGGTAATGAAAGAAAATCATTGATATCTCCATAATAGCGGGTGGTAATGAAAATAAAAGCATCTAACACGCCCACACATCCCACAAACAATTCATGAACATGTGGTGGTAAAGGCACTAAAAACCCAAAAGATGGAGTAAAAACCATAAATTATTGTGTGTAATTAGTGTAGGTAATTATTTTTTTATGATCATGATTAATTATTTTAGTTATTATTATGATAAATTAGGTTTTAGATTTTTTAATTTTATATATTTAATTTTAGTGTTTCATCTATTCGTATTATAAAATTATTTTGTTCAATCATAACATATTTTTTAATAAGAGTGAAGTAAAAGTAGGTAAATTTAATATTTTATTTATTTAAATAAAATTTTGTGTTTCTTCATTATATTTTTGTAAATTTTAACAATCCTGATATTTTAAAATAAATTAGAATATTTAAATATTATTACATTTAAAGTTAATCATAAATTGTAAGGTTATAAATAGTTAGAGAGTGAAAAAAAATTAAGATATTATAAATATGTGATTAATCCTAGTCTAGAAAATCAAAAGTATCTCTCTATTTTAATTAGTGTAAAGATAAAAAACAACATTGTCTAAATAATAACGAGTTCCCATTAGCTCCATAGTGAAATTGGGCATTGGACAATTCATAAAATGCACTGGAATGAAATAATATGTCATCTTGATACTAAGAGGGTTGACGATGAAAAACACTTTCTCTTAGAATGTCCAACATATACCCATATTAAATCTTAATTTGAGAATATCCAACTTTCCCAACCTTTTAAATAAATTCAAATCCAAGAAAAAAAAAATCTTAAAAATTGAAGAAAAAATTTCAAATGAAAAAGATTAAATTTATATTCTCATGGAAACAAAGCTTGGCCACAGATGTAATGCCAAGAACCAATGGATAACTAACACTAAAATTGAAGAAAACAAAGACATTCTTTTATTGAGAAATCTGAGAGTAGGGATTATTATGCAGAAACCAAAAGGGTTTGAGAGATCTCTTCATTAAAAAATGAAAATAGAGTACATATAAATACACAAGATTTGTCTCAAGATAGGAAAACTACCTTGATCTATGGTTGAGATAATATCTCAACCTCACACCAATCTAGGAAGCATCTAGTTGGATGTGAAATATTCACTTCAACTAGTTCCAACAACTTCCTAAAGACTAGGAACAACTACATGAGCTTAACAAACACACCAACACCCCCCCATAAAAGAAACTTAGGGAGGAACAAAGAAGAACAAAGATGGGTCGTGACAACAAGGCCTGATAAGGTACTCATGTAGAAAATCTCATAAATGTAGAAAAGGAGAAGAACCCGTAGGAGAAAACTCCTCTCCAAAAGAAAGAAAAGTGCCCCTGTTGAAAATGGTGTTGGAGATAAAGTTGAAGAAGATCCCATAATGGTGCATTGAAAAGCAGGAGCATGAGGCCTACAAGGTTGAAAACTCCAATCAAGAAGTATGACCAAAATCTAAATAAGAGGACCAATTAACCTTAAAGAACATGGTTGAATTTTGAAGTAAAAGATGTTCATTTGCAGAGGCACAATAATGGAAAACACCAACAACCACCACATAGGTGCTTCAAAAAAATAGGTGTTGGTGAAGAACGAGAACCACCATCAACCATGAAAACTCCAAACATGAAGTATGGCCAAAAAATCTAACCAAACATGAAGTATGGCCAAAAAATCTAAAGAAGGCTAGTTTCCCCACATTGTCAAAGCCATCAAAGATCCATGTAGAAATCCAAATTTCAAACTTCTCAAGCAACAAGACTGATCCTATGAAAGATGAGGTACTCATGTACAATCGACAAGAACGTCATAAAATGAGTTTCCTTATGGACACCAATCCATCTCACCTGAGTGCATGGGTCACTAGCCGCTGCAACTGTCAAGTTAATATAGGAATTAGTTCTATGTACACGACTAACTCTGAAGATGCTTGATCTCGATCAAACATAATGAATAAAAAATCACTCAGAGGAAGAATTGCAAAACATCCCCCCACAATGTTGAACTAAGTGGAAGAGATGATGTCAATGGATGTCACAACTAATGAATAAGTATGGAGTATGGACTAAAGTAGGAAAATATGAAAAAAAAACCTAAGCAAGAAACCTTCCAAAGTGGCGAAGCTCAAATGTGCAAAACGAGAAGTACCAATAATAAGAGCCATCATGAAGAACAATCCTTAATATGGATCCCCACAAACAAGTCTATTTTAGGTGCCCATTTACATGTAAGGAATCAATTCTCTTAATTTATCAAGCTCTTGGAAAAACAAGAATCTCAAAGATACATCAAATGTGGCATGAAACCAATATTTGAGAAGAGAGCGGAATGCTCTTCTCAATGCCTCAAACAAGATAGAAAATGAAGGCATCATTGAAGAGTTAAGGAAAAAACATTTCTTATAACCTCAAAAATACAATAAAGCGGCAACCAATTATGCCATGAGTTCATACATACTCCATCAACATGCAAAGCCAAGGGAATAAATTTTTTTCCACCACGCTACACATTGAATATGAATAATACTGAGGATGTAGATGCAACCGAGAAAGTGTCAAAACTAGTTGTGTATGGTCTTTGACAAACAATGTTAACACCAATCGACTTTCAGGCATTACTTAACATCACCATATTCCAAGATGAAACCATAAAGACAAGACTTGTGGTGGGCATTGTGTTTCCTAAACGCACAATAGCTATATATATGTAAACTACATAGGAATTGAATGCGACTTATGGACGCGCATACCACCAAACTCGATTCAAGGGTTTGAAGAATACCATGTGGAGATCCGAAAATGGAAACAGTTCATCCACGGACCAACATGACTCTCCCAAAGATATTGTTTTGGCCAATGATGACTGGACCGAACCCATTCGCGGGCCGGAATGAGAAGGAACAATAGAGTTCCAAATAGAGGTTGTCTACTGGCGTTGATTCATAGTTCCAAATTGACAAATGAAACATTTTACATCACATGGCCCAAAGAATGAAAAATAGGTATTAGAAACAATTTCAACCATCATACCATCTTCCTGCGAAGATTGAACTTACTCTCACTCACAAAAGAGCCATGCAAGAATAAATAAGGGAATGGCATCAAAGGTGACAAATTTACACCAGAGATCGAATTTTCAGAACCTATATGAGGACGAACAAGGGTGACAAATACAATTGGAGGAGGATACTGCAAGTAACCAGATGATGATAAATGGTATAGGCAGAAAGACGAAATAATAGGCCTTCTTCTCGGATAGTTTGGAGTCGGCCTACAAAGGAAACCTTTCATATATGGCCGCCCTGATGGAACCCTCATCGTCCACTCCAGTTTTCAAATCCGCCAATGACACTATAAGGGTGATTCCTATAGATGGACTATAGAGAGGAATGGTTCACTAGAAAAATTAATGCTTCCAATCGCTGCACAAATCATTGCAAAACGACCAGTTGAACGTTGGCCACTATGAAGCAAATCACATGCTGATCATTAATGTTCTTTGAAAATTTTGTATATGATCAAAGATTTGTGCTCAGGCAACAGAATCGACTGGAGCATTTTCCTTGGAACATCGCAGGTTGTAAAGAGAAGCACCGTATATTACAAACTCTAACAACAACAAACCCCCATGGCTTCATGCAGCGAAAAATGACAGACGAGAAGAATATCTAATTAAGATTGGAAGAATTAAGTTCACACAACACAAAACAGTTTTCATTACTTAACAAACAAATGGAGGTTACATATATAGCATGCAGATTACTGACTCAAGTGGATCTGATTAGCTAAAAATAGTAAACCTAGAAACTCACAGTTACAACAGTCATGATTGAAACTCACAATTACAACAGTCATAGTTATCTCTTACTAAAGTAAGCTTTATTCTAACACCCTCCCTTAATGCTTACTTATAAATTACAACACTAGAACTTTCATCTGTCTGATCTGGTCTTCCTCAGCACTCTCCAATCACAAGGCTTCCACTCTTTCTTCTTCCTCTTCTTCGAGCTACACACTGACACACTTAAAGTCAAAACGCCTCTGACCATCTTTCTTGCACTTGTATACTGGACAATTTGACAACTTGGCTCATCGGGGCTTCCGTGATAAAAGTTGACAATTATTGATGCATTCTATGAACTTGCCTTCATCTGTCGGATTTTTGCTTTCGGCTATCCTTCAGTATATAGAAGAACAGTTTGATACTGAATGTCTTCAACATTCCTTTGCACAAGGTGACTTCCAATAAAAACATTGTACTTGAAATCGGGGCTACCAGCTTGCATCAAGATACAAGTTCTTATTTTTACATAAACACTTATATAAAAACTTTAAACTCACCACACATACACAAAACATAACATGTAACTGTTGATCTTGGAGCACCGAAGAACAACAAGATCCACTAGTGTATAACAGACTTGTACACATACTCAAACCAGTGATGTGTTCTCTTGGCACCGAAGAACGTCGAGAACCACTAGCTTTAACATATGCTACTCTGTTCAATGATTGGTTCTTCATCATTTGATTACAAATAAAATCACACTCTCTCACACACATATAATATATCTAATATACATAAACAAAATTTAAACACACCACACAAAATTTCAAGAACATTAGAAACATTTTACTGTGAATTTCAGGACTGAAGATCTGGCCATAAAGCCCCGTAATGAGACTGTCTATAATTTTGGGCAACTTTAACCAGGCAGGCAGGCAACGCACAGTCTTCCTCTTCTTCAATCTCAACACAATTATGCATGAGAAAATGCCTACCTCCCTCATCTCCGAAAGAATCTGCCATGATTAACGGATTTGCAATCCAAAATCAAAATAGCAACAATTCTGCAAACAATAGTAGTGGCGCCTTCCTCTCCAGGCAGACGGTGATGACACTACAAATTCCAACTACAAATGCCAGGTGTCTTCTATTAATGTCCCACACTTTTCACTAACTCATCAAGACTCCCACAATTGCAGTGACCCAGATTTGAAAGGGAGATTGATCACACGTCGTCCTCTCACAGCGACTTCCTTCTTCAGATTGTGTGCAGGCAGCTTTAGTCTTCCAAAACTCCTCTACTATTGCTCTCTTTCTGCAACAGTTAATTGGATGGCAGCAGTGTACAATGTCCTTCAGCAAATTCGTGGTGGCTCCTTCCTTCAGCGGCAATCTTCACGCAAAGCAGCCTCTTCTACGCGATTTCAACCAATGGAGGAATGCCCCTCCTTGTAAGCTCGTGGATTTAGCAAAGCTCGCCCACGCTATCCATGCTTTCTTCGTGTGGCTCTGATACCAAATTAAGATTGGAAGAATTAAGTTCACACAACACAAAACAGTTTTCATTACTTAACAAACAAATGGAGGTTCCATATATAGCATGAAGATCACTGACTCAAGTGGATCTGATTAGCTAAAAATAGTAAACCTAGAAACTCACAGTTAATGATTGAAACTCACAGTTACAACAGTCATAGTTATCTCTTACTAAAGTAAGCTTTATTCTAACATATCTCAAGAGGAAAATCCATGGAATATTTAACATGCGGAGGTTGAGAAACACTTTTCACTCACAAAGAAATGTGACCTGTGACCACCTGAGCGAAAAGGAATGGGGTGGTTCCAAAGCAGTGATCAAATCGAACAGATAGAGCTCAAATATTTCTGATAGCTGATAGATCGTGAAACACAAGATCCAAAATGCATAGATCTCCCAATAAGAGCAAAAAAATGGCTATGTAACCCAATCTGAGCATAAAATAATGTGTAGTCAAGATCTAAGGCCACAAATCTAGGTCAGATCGCACCAACAAGATGTGATGAAATATCCATGGGTTTGGAAGCGACAGAGTAGAGAAGAGCAGCTCGTAATTGAGTGGCGACACTCGTAAGAGAAACAATGTCTCACAACAAATGGTCTTGAGGTGGCTGTAAAAAGAGACCTCAGATATGAGTGCGGGTGTAGATACCTCCACGCAGATGCCCATCCTCATATAACTGCGCCTGTAGAATCATTACTTCACGTCCAATCTAACGGTGATTTCATGAAGAATGATTCCCACAATAAAAAACACACACAGAACCATTGATTTTGATTTGCCACCAGTTGTTCCTTGTGCCCTTAGCTTGCTTTCTTCCTGTATGTTAGAATTGCAGTTAGAATACATCGTTCAAACACAATTTCGAGTAGAGGTAACATGTAGATGCATTGGAAGGAACCTGGAAACACTACCGAGCCCATAAACCAAAAATCACACTATTCTCTCGCATACACGAATTCGTCTACGCAGGCTTTCATTTCTCTTCCAAGATCCCTAAGCCCAGTCCAACTCGGATACTATATTCTCTTCCAAGATCCCTAGGCCTCCACCAGAGTTAAGCCCAATCCAACTCTGATACTATATCGAAAAATGTAATTGTAGGGATTATTATGCACAAACCAAAAGGGTGTGAGAGCTCTTTTCATTAAACAAAGAAAATTGAGTACATATAAATGCAAACTAGGCCTCCTCCACCAGAGTTAAGCCCAGTCCAACTCTGATATTATATCTAAAAATGTAATAGTAGGGATTATTATGCACAAACCAAAAGGGTATGAGAGCTCTCTTTATTAAACAAAGAAAATGGAGTACATATAAATGCAAAATATTTGTTTCAATAGAGGGGAATTACCTTAAACTATGGTTGAGAAAATATCTCAACCTCACACTGATTTATGAAGCATCTAGTTGGATGTGAAAGACTCTAACTAGTTCCAATAACATCCTAAACACTAAGAACAACTACGTGAGCTTAACAAACACACCAACATCTTTAACAAGAAGAAAATAAAAAAATAATGGTAATCATACATGAACATTTACAAACTAAACTACCCTTTCTTGGGATAAATCTAAATCGATTTCTTCTGATAATGGCAGATTCGTCCTTACTTGTAAATTTAATCTGAACGCAGAGATGTAACAAACTCGTCACCAATTTAACCACAACATTTTATGTGACAAGACAACGAGATAAAATCTCTCTATTGTCTAGAGGAAAGACTCGTGAAAAAAAATTAACAAAAAGAATATGGGAAATGTCACAAAACCGTCGTGTTCAATCTATTATAGGCCTCGAGCCCCTCACCCGGTCGTACGCAGTCCTCATTAATTCTAAGCCATGTGATGCTTCCAAGGTGAAACAAAGGTATTGGTTTATGGACTGGTGAAACAATCCCGTACGTACTATAGTTTGTGAAATCAAAGACACGTCCCTCTCCCTCTAATTTCAGTGACCAAATTGATGAGGAAGGAATTAAAAGTTTCACCAAATATCGAGTTGGCCAAAAGTTACCACTCACCATAGTATGTAAGTTTTTTATCTTTTAAGAAAAAGACTTTATATTATTTTCTCCTATACACGATCTACACTTACCCAAAGTCGCAACACTTCAAGGAATGTAGTAGGTTTGTAATTGTTTGAAAATGATTAAAGGGTGGATCCCTTTTATAAGCTTAAAGGAAACCCTTATTTTGATAGCTGATTCTCATGTGGTAGAAGTACTTTAGTGGATTAAAAAGAGACAATAATAAGTTACTAGAATTTCATAGCTCATATCTCATCTTTTAAGAACATATCTACTTAGGTATTGTCAAGGTAAGGATTGATGAAGAACACATGTATATTTTCAATCTAAGAAAGATAGTATGCAAACATTGCACTCTTGAGAAATTGACGTTTCAACTACCTTCATCGAGGCCCACAAACCTTTTGGAATTTCATCTTTTGAAGTTAGGGTTTTGGATGTTTAGGGTCTTCTCATTTATGCCCTATGTTAAAAAAAGGTCTTTGGAGCTTCATTTTAATCAACTTCTTGTAAATGTTCCATGTCATTGTCAAAATAATATAGATCAATGTATATTTTGTTCTATTAAATCAATGCAACTAATTGCTCTAAATCACAATATTTAATGTTATTGTTTTCAGTACATAGTTTTTTTATTTACTCAATTTTATATTATTATTTTAGGAGGGACCCGTGTCAACTCCAAGTGAGCATTGAGCAGGTTTTTCACATTTTATGTATTTTAATATTATTATTTTTTTGAATTTTGTTTTACTATGTTATTGCTAAATTCATTTCACTTATAGTTTGTTGTATCTCATGGTTGAAATCAATATAGATGATCAATTTCCTTAGTATCATTTCTACAATTAATTAATGCAGTGAATCATTTTTCATAGTATTATCACTAAAATCAATGCATCCTATTTTTTTATGTTATATAATTATGAGCTAAATAAATACAACTATTTGATTATGTTAATTATGCTAAATCATTTTTCATTGTAACATCACTTTGATTATGCTAAATCATTTTTTTATATAATCACTTAAATCAATGCATTTAATTGCTCTAAATCATTTCTCATTGTGTTAATCTTCTTAGTATCATATAATATTATTGCTCAAATCAATGCTCATATTTCTCTAAACAATAAATATATTAAAGTAAATAGTAATACTAAATACTAAATTAATCAAAATAATAATAATAATAATAATTAATTAAACCAACTTTATAATTCTTCTTTTTTTCTTAAATTATTATTATTATTATTACCAACTTTATAATTCTTATTCTTTTTCTTATTATTATTAATTGAATAGATTATAATAACTTACCCCAGCTTTAATCTTCTAATACTTTAGTTCTAAAGTGTACCGAATAATGTAAGCACCATGAGTTTCATTATAATTTCTACAACTTAAAAATGCAACAACCAAATGACTTAACTTTTTGTAGGACTTTGTAAGGTTTCCTTGTCTAGATTAAACTTATGTGGTCCTCTACTTTAAAATTGTGACCCTGGTGGTCATGTAATGTGCAAAGCAAAACAATACCTACCCTACCCTTCTATATATATATATATATATATAATTATAATGGAAGTCACATACACTTTTATTATTTTTATATTCTTCATTCTTATTTTTTTTTTATTGCTATTTAATATTTTTTATTAGGTTAATGCTTTATTATTATTTTTTTATTGCTATTTAATATATTATTATTATGTTAATACTTTATGTTAAGGATATGTAGAGAGCTTCAAATATAAATATTTTTAATTTTTATATTTTTTTATTTCTTTGTTTTTTAAATAACGAGAACTTAACTTAAATGGATGAAGTTTTGTTTTCAAAACCTTTGTCTTGTATACAAATTTCCATAATAAGGCATTATGTACACACTCTAATTAAAAAGACGGGATATTTTACAAGGTTCATAAGTTTTTATTAGTTCGTTTGTTTTAGAGAAACAAGTATAATGAATAGCAAAGGTAATTAGAACCTCTCTTTTAAAAGGGTTAGTTTAACAATGCTTTATATATTTATGGGTTAGTGTGTTGTTGAATTAATATCTTTAATTATGGATAACTATATTTGACCATAGTCTAATACATTGGACTATAATCAACCATAGTTAATCATAATAGTTGGGGAATTAATGGGTTAGTGATGAAAACACATTAGTTGTTTGATTAATTAATGTTTATCGGGAATGTGAGTTAGTGAAACAATGGTTAAAAGGGTGCTTGTGGGTTAGATTATATTTATAAAGCACCAACTTCATAAAATTTATATTCCCTAAAGACTAACTTATTGAATTGTGACTCTCCCATAAACTTTTTGCACTGGTGAAAACATCTAATACAATGAGATAATATCCTACATGTTTTCATATATATATATATATATATATATATATATATATATATATATATTAATTTATTATGCTAATTGTATTCATTTAAATTTATTTGTTAACAATCAAAATAAAATTTTGATTTAATAGTGTTGGACACACCTACCACACTTAGAGTGGGGGTGAATGACTATGGGGCTCTTTTTTCCAAAACTTTCCTCTTGCACAAAAACTCATCAATTAACATTTAACATTTATTCATTACCCATTGCTCTCATTTATAACTAGTTAGATGTGAGCACATATCAAAAACATATATTAGCAATATATCATCAACAAGTCATCACCACAATGGACACAAAGAACAGAAGATGTATGCACAATTTTATTTTTATTACGGATTGTAATCCTTGGGGTTTATCAACAACAACTGAATAGAGTACAACTCTGTAAGAGCACCTGCTCTATAATGCAAGACTCAGCTTACACCCTTAGCACCAACTGAGATGAGGCAACAATCCTCAATAGGTACATGACTTGTCAGTAGTGCAGCCCGCGTGTGCACACGTCCTCGCTCACTATAGCCTACGTGTGCACACGACCAGTGTATAATGCAACAAGCATATGCTTCTGAGCAACTAGGGTTTTTCTTTTCTTCACATGCTAAAATCCTCTGCAACCTACAATCACTTTCTCTTATGTCTTCCACTATCCAAACTGACCCACAACCAGTCACAACACATCCAAGCTCTCTAATAGTTTGCTCATGCTCCACAAAAAATCAATATGAATGCTATCTTAATCATGTATAAACAACTAGTATACCATAGCAATCATGTCACTATTGACTCACAAGAGTGTTGCTCACTCCATCAACCAAATCAACCAAACTGAACCACATCATAGAAGCCATACCAAGAATTCCCTAAGCATTCACAACACATCAAACAATAGTATTCATCAAGACAATAATGTAACCATACCAGTGTCTCAGTGATAGATCTGAGGCCATAGAATGCAAATATGGAGCTTGCCTCATCATCCAAGAGCTTGACATCAACTCAAACACAAATCTTCATGATTTTATCCACTCCACGCTCACTGTACACAGCCATCCCACGTGTACACTCACCCTATACACAGCCAGCCCGCGTGTACTCGCACCCTATACATAGATAACCCGCATGGGCAACAGAAAATAGGGTTTTCTGTGAATCCGAGAATTTTGTCGTCAAGATCTTCGACATTGCTGGAACTTTGATGCGTCCATGAGATCCTCCTCTCTCTCTCTCTTCCTCAGAATATATCTTCAATCATGCTCAAGAGATCCACACCAATAAGATGCTCTCATAAGAATCTCTCCATCAATACTCCAAAAGATATTCACAAGAATCTCTCCATTGATCCACAAAAATGATTCTCACCAAATGTACATTTTACAAGAGATCCTAGTTTCTTATTTATACTTTCATCTTCTAGGTCACTTAACCCATTTTTAGGTTACTTAACCCATTTCTAGGTCACTTAACCTATTTTCCTTATTTTAGGGTTAATCACTTTCCATGAATAGAAAGTTCTCCAATACTTTATCATTTAAATATTCCTTCTTGATTTTGTCACTTCATTTTATCATTTAAATAATCTTTCTTGATTTTCAAGCACTTTGACTTCTTTGACCTTTTGGGGATTCAAGCCATCATATGGGGGTCCTTCAACTTCATAGAGCCATAACTCTCAAACTGTGAGGAGTTATGTGACATTCCACATACCACCGGAAATGGCATGTCAAGCACTATCCATCTAGGATAGTTTCACCAACAACTTCACTGATCTTCATTTCATTAATCCACATGCAATCATGGGTCCTCTAACCATTTTTCTAGGATAACTCAATCCATAAAGCGTCTTCCCGTGAGGGCTTTCACCATAAGGGGACCACTTTGGATTTCATCCATTTGTGCACCTTATCAACCATGATACGACAATAATCATTCATCTTTGCATTAATTCACCACTGCAGCATATATATCAACTATGCATCATGTATCAATGACAACTCATTGATCCATCTTCATCAATGCATCATATCAATGATCCATATTTATCAATTTGTTTTCACTTGGACATATATCATTCTCATCAAGGGCATCATATCAATCAATTACTTGACATCAATCAATGACATCAATCAATCCAAACCATTTGCATCAATGATGTATGATCCAACAATCTTCCAAATAATCAAACCATTGGCATCAATGACAACATGATCCAACAATCTCCCCCTTTGGCATTGATGGTAATACCAACATTGATGTCAACTCCAATTACCAATTATTGATGTCAACATGTATACAAGGCATGCTCTTCATCAATAGTCAATGTGACTATCTCGCCACATCAATCTCTCCCATCAATAGACATCAATCACATCAATGTGATTATCTCTCCCCCTTTGACATCAATGGCAAAGGGCCATTCTCCTCTTGGGGCTGCTCCCCCTGTCTTGTTGTCGCTGAATAATCTCTCCCTTTTTTAACAAGGGATATCAATCTGATGTAATGATGAAAATACATTTCTCATGCTCACTCTATGATCATTGCTCCCCCTAGAATTATGCTCCTGTGCTCTTTCTTCAAGTATACGGCTCTTTTCTAGGTATGCATCTAATAAATATCTCCTCCTAGAATCATGGGAAGAAGAATGACTCCCCCTATGGGTATGTCTCCCATATCTTTTCTACAAGATGAACATTGTGCTACCATATAACAATCCTTTGACCTATTCATGCATCAAACTCATGCCATACCAAGCAACATGAAGCAAAAGATATGTCAACAATGAAATAAAGAATCATGAGAAAAATATCAACCAAGTACATCCTGTACAAAATGTGCATTCATCATGCACAACACCTATGTACATCAACATCATGCAATGTGCCAAAAGATATCATCCATGGAATGTATCAATCATATGCCTTTATCAAGATGCCAACATGTGCATCTACCAATATGCCAACCATGTGCATCCACCAATATGCCAACCATGTGCATCTACCAACATGCCAAACAATGTATCATATCACTCATGATATGTCTTCATCATGAACCAAGTGCCACAATCAGGTATCTCAAACAAATGCCAATTGTTGTGCTAATCAAGTAGTACCAATG